>JAECUM010022384.1:0-45145 GCA_016617855.1 Megalonaias nervosa | reverse complement strand
CTCTCTCTCTCTCTCTCTGTATATATATATATATATATATATATATATATATATATATATATATATATATATAGTGGGCATAGTTTTCAGTGATCAGACGAGTTGTGTATTCCCTCTGATTTTGGTAATATTTATATTGTCATGCTGTGAAAACTAGCTATCCAGCTAAGAATAACATCTAGGTCTTCGTATCTGGTTTTCAACTGAAAGATGAAGCGTATGTATTCAGTTAAGAAGTAATGCGGATAGGAATGATAATATTGTCGAGATATAAAGCCGATCGGTCAAGTGAAAGATTTATGCAAACCTTGTCAAACTGAATAGTGTCAAGTTAAAGGCACTCGTGTGTGAAAGAAAACACATTATATTGCTGAAGGAATGTAAAGAAACATTCTCGTTTCTAGCTGTCTTTGTAAAATGAAGCCTGTGTGGGTGAGCTCTAGATATCGTGTAATAATAACAAACCTGCAATGAACATGACTGAACTCATGATTTGTGTATGCTGAGTTGAGTACTTGATATCTTCTGGCGATACCCTTCACCGAAGTTGAATGTATTTGTAAATCTTCAATCTAAATTTCATCAAAATAACTGCCTTAAATATAATGTTGTTTTGGTATAAATCTACAAGTGAACTGAATTTTATCTCGTCAGCTTTAGCAGATATTGAGACCATGACGTTATTTTCTAGCGGCGTCGTCAACGTTAATATTATTGAAATTATCATAAAGCCATATATCATACTTTATGCGCGGTTCACACGCGCTCCGCGGATCCCTATGTATGTATGTATGTATGTATGTATGTATGTATGTATGTATGTATGTATGTATGTAACGATGGATGGATGGATGGCAATGTTGCGTGCTCGCCGTGAATCATCTCTCTCTCTCTCTCTCTCTCTCTCTCTCTCTCTCTCTCTCGCGCGCGCGCGCGCGCGCGCTGCATCCAGGATCCGAAATTCTTATGGTCATAAATTCATCGTCGTGAAACATCTTACCAAATATGAACACTCCATCAAACGGTGGAGATGGGGTTCAGGTTACAAGGAGAAATGACGTGAACAAGGGACGGTTCACACAGACGGACTGGGCACACACAGACAGACATGATCAGCGACTGTATATCTTCAAAACTACCATTATAAAAAATGTCAAGATATATTTATGTGAGGTATTCCTTGAATCTTGAATTACGAAGATTTTTTTAGACAACTAATTTGAGTTTTGATGTAACCTATTGTAGACCATATAACAAATCAAGAATTAGAACGATTGAGTTTCCATTGTATTTCGCAAATATATGTTATGTATGTATCTATGTATGTATGCATGGATGTTCTCAGTGTTTTATGGCACTTCAGCACAATAGTGGCTATATGGTGCCCACAAAAGATCAAGTTGTAACAATGTAAAAATGAATTACTCATACATTTAAAGAGATAAAGCCTTCCATTTATTAAAAAAGTAATTACGAAGCATTAAAATGTAAAATATATACTGTAAAGGTGTTGACGGTCAATCAAATGTATACAAAATGTAAGATAACGGTAACACATATACGACTCTTAAAACACATGGTCAAGTTAGAATCTGAGTCTTCTAGTTTGCTCTGCATCATTTAGGTTACTCACGAAGTAATTCGAATTTTGAAAATGCTTATGTTATAATATATTCAACTCGGTCCAATTTTTTTTATGAATATTCCTTAAAATCACGATGTCCAGCGAGAAACACTGCCTGCATACAGGAATGGACTGATACGTAAAGGTCACTTTTTGTTAGAGAGATCTAAGTGTACAGACAATCTACCTTTAAGAAAAATCTTAAATTATAAAAGTCGAGAAATATTTGTACTAACGACATCACGCTGAGTACAACAGATGTTTGACTGTCCAGTAGTCATTCGGATAGCTATTGCATCTGTTGCATCTGCTCAAAATCATTCGGTAGACCTCACATGTCAAACGAACGAGTAGTGTAACTTGTCTACTGTGATATCCATGTCTGGTGTGGTTTTTTTAGTTTTTTTGTTTTCTTTTTTTTGGGGGGGGGGGGCTGTCTTTTAAATCATTTAAATATATCCTTTTTAGCCTTTTAATGCTTTGTTTTAAATATTGTGCACTTAATCTTGCTGATATTTCAAGTGTAATTATAGAGGCATTATCATTTAGTCTGTCCAAGCGTGTTTGCGTGTATTTTTGCTATATGATGGGTAACTGGTAAAAATAACTGTTATAAAATATTGGAGGCACAGTCTGGATTTAAGCAAGGTATTGCTACAATATATGCCATTTTGGTATTGCACGACAGTGTTACTATTTATAGAGGAAAGCAACTGTACGTAGGCTTCATTGTATTTAAAAAGGCTTTGTACAGTACATACAGAAAGGGTCTTTGGTATACAATTTCCAACTTGGTGCAGATGTAATGTAAGACAGGTTTGATATAAGGTGAAGTCCCTTCACCCATACTGTTTCTTTTCTTTATTCATTTGGATCTTAAACTTTATTTACAAGCGAAAAGAGACGTTGCTATCATAATAGGTAAATTTTTACTGTTATATTTTTATTATTCGACGGTGACCTGATCCTCTTCTTAGAAACCTGTTGGGGGATTAGAGTTATTACTAAATAAGCTAATTTGATTTGGTATTAAATGAGGTTTAATGATATTAAATGAGGTTTAATGGTATTAAATGAGGTTTAGCAGTAAATGTTTTGTGAAATTGGTTGTTGGAGACCTGGTGTCGAACTATACCAAAGACAGAGACATAAAAATCTGGAACTATTTAGGTTTATTATTTGGCAGTTTTTGTTTGAATTTAAATAAATAAAATTTCTAAAGGACCGCTACGGTAGCCTAGTGGTTAGAGCGTCCGCCTTGGCTGTGGGAGGTCGCGGTTTCGAACCCCGACCGAGTTATACCAAAGACTTATAAAAATGGTGCTAACAGCTGCCTCTCTTGGTGGGGGCCCCGAGTGGCCGAGTGGTCTAAAGCGCTCACCGTTACGGATCACTGCCATCTCACCTCTGTCTGCGTGGGTTCAAGTCTTAGGCTCGGCTAACGTGGGTACGTGAGAAAGCTTGCCAGTAGGTTCTCGTGGGTCGGTGGTTCTTCCCGGGGTTTTCCAGGGTTCTTCCTCCGCCAGTTATACTGGCCGCCATGTACAGCGTATCTTGTGCTGAAAAATGGCGTTAAACCCTACAACAACAACAACAACTCTCTTGGCGCTCAGCGTTAAGGGTAATGTGACTGGGTTGCACATAATGCTACATGTCTGCGGCACAATGCCCCAGTGCTAGACATCACTATAAACTGCCACACTGCAGACATCGTAGCGATATGGCTGAATAATTGTTAAAGCTACGTTAAATATTCAAATCACACACACACACACACACACACACACACACACACACACACACACTATGTAATAGGCAATGGTTTGAGTATTTTGTCCTGTAATAGTTTAAATCCTAATGAAGTACTTCAATTTTATTATACTTGTATTTTACGATACTTGTATATTACGGTACTTGTATATCATGCCTTACGGTGGTTTTATCCTGCAGATGTGATTGAACGAGTACAGCGTAAATTTATGCCAGTTGTACTGCATGTAAAAAGTTCGATATATTACTAGTTATAACACGGTGAGTTTCCTGTTAATGAAAAAGCTATACAACGAGTGGTATATCAAGATTCAGCTTACATACTATAAATATATTTTATTTATATCACATACAAATACATGTATTTGCTTTTGAACGGATATGAGATTGACTAAAGGTAACTGTGTATTGATGGCGTGAATGAACGCTTCACATCGCTGCCTGGTGTGTCACTGCAAAATGTAGTTCTGTGCCTTTTGAGGCTTTTCAAATCCCCTTTGCAAATTAAAAAGTTCCTTCTCTTCTTTTTTGAACTTCTATTTTCATTTATATTGATTAAGTGAATATAAGGTAGAACTGTGACTTAAAGGAAAGAGAGTTTAAACGAAGAAAGTAGAGCACTACAAATACTGAATGTAAACTTCTTGAACAATGAACACTCATCCGTTCACTTACCGGCGAGTATATTGAAACGAATGTGGAATATAAACTAAGGAACATTTTCATAAGCATACAAACTGTAACAAAGTTGAAAAATTCCTCCGTATATCATTTGAATAGTATGAATTATTTAATATTATGTAAATATGTATACAGTTTATCTACGGTACATACACATTGTTTGTTCTCTGTACTCATGTTATGCTTTACAAGAATCTTGAATCTTGAACTGTTAATAATCATGCAGCCCAGTTGCGTCGTTTGGCCTTACGCAGACTATTTTGAAATCTGAAGTTCAGCAACATGACTTAATTATTTCTCGGCTATTCATCATTGAGTTCCCTTGTACCTCAACCAATTTCTATCATCCCAGACTATATTCAAAGGCGCTGCTTTCCAAAGCCCGCAGTGAAACACTCACTGCGGGCTGTGGAGTGTAGAACTGACCCGATGCACATTCTTGAATAGGTGCTTTAGGAAAAGAGGGCTATGACGTCACAAGTTTACATCCGGGTCTCCCCATGAGGTACAATCTGGTTAGTCTAGCTAGAGAAAATGCAATTTTCCATTACAATATACACAATGATGCATCAATCTTGTGCAATAGCAACATGTCCATGATAAAATTACAGACGATCGGAGGATGTTCAGTCTTTTATATTTATTATATCTTTGATGAAAAGTGAAGAAATATGCGGGAAAGGAAGATCTTATATACGTACGCAGATTTTGTGTCAATGGACGATGTGCACGATGTTGTTATTTGCAGCAAGCATTATGAAAATGGGGATAAAATACATTTGCCGACGATTATTCGAAAATTAGCAGTGGAATCGTGTAGTCACAAGCCAGTTCAACTCGAAGATTTATTGTCCGATGCCAGCTTTATTTTAGGAATGAAAACCAATCTCCTCGAACTCCTGCCTGAGCCTTTAATCCGTGAAGCCAGCCAACCAACAGGTTTCAAATCTCCGGATAGCCTACAAACGAAACTAACAAATCTTAAGACGTCCCATTCTAAATCAGCAGCCAAACTAGTAAGTTGAAAAGAATGACATTATATTTTATATTGTTTCTATTTAATTTCCATATTAACCTCCATAAAGGAATACGTGTACACTCAATTTTGACTTAAGTACAGAGAGCAAGGGACCGCCTAACGTAATGATCAGACGAAGATAGTGTATTTTTTCCTTTATCTCAAGATAAGAAATTCCAAAATGGTATGACTGATTTCGATTCTTCACAAAACAGAGCAATAGTACTTTTTCTCAAGCTATTTGAGGGTCACATTTCCCCCCAAAAGTACAAAGCACTTGAAAAAGTACAGTTGTTGGTTCGTGACATTACTGATATTTTGATTCAGCAACATCATTATAATGATGGTGGTTATAACGATGATGATAGCAAAATCAAATTATAATAATGTGTTGCTGTTTACTCTGTAGCCTCGTCCTTCAATACTTTCGAAATGGTGTGCTCATGTTTGCTCTGCGCTATACTGATTGTTGACTTGTACCTCTGCGCGATACCCGGTTGCAACGCGACATCATTTCCTAAAGCGCCCATATCGCATGAAGCGACTCTCGGAGGTATGAGCCACAGTGCCTCATTGCTTTACGTGCCGTACAAATAATCCTAGAAGTGTGAGTTCCGATATAATTATTGGATCAGCATGGGTCATCTGCTGTGGTGTCATTTTGCTCGGGATATTGCTCTAGTTGCCTCTGCACTAAATTACCTACTAGTGTTGATGTGCCATAAAACACCAAACTAAACCAAACCACAATGAAACCAACTTCTTGATAATGAGTAGGATTTTGTGCTTTGGTTCTGTTTTGTGGAAATTCCCTCAACTGAAAATGCTTATTCGCTGTCAGATCCAAGGAAATATGATAATAATTATGTCTACAGACATCTACTTCAAAACAAGATATATTTATCCCTCGCGCCATTTAGGCAGGTTTATATATAACAGAACCATACTGTATGTTTACAGTATACATGTACATCACATGAATTCCTGCGTTCAGATTGGTTGACTTCAGGGATCCATTTTAAGACATTAGTCATTTCTCCATGGAGAAAAGAGCTCGCTATCCAGTGGGCATTATCGCCACGTGCGGACGTCATATGACCTCACCTTACGTTATTTGAATTCAACAGCCAACTCGTGTCCATTTTAGTGAGATACCTTGCTCGTCATACGACCATGACCCCTAACAGCTTCTGGAACATGTTATAGAAGCGAAATGCAATAAATTCTGAAGATTGGCTAGTAAAGTCTGCCATATGCCGTTTTCAGGAAAAAGGGGTGGGTGTTGGAGTGCAGGATGGTCTGTGTAATTACATTGTCTTAACTTCTAATGGGCGATTTTAATCTGGGATTTGTAAATTTTGATCGGAAATCACAGGGGTGGATGGGGTGGGGAGCTTCTTCTTCTTCCTATTATTATTATTTTTATTATTATTATGGTGGAAGGCGTTGATATAGATAAAACTTCACATAAAATTACCTGGAAACAAGGAACCAAAAGTAGTCCTCAGAATTTATCGATGTGTACAAAATTCCAGATCCTTATCACGTGACCGTTTACATCCAATCAAATTGTAGAAAACGCGGTCAATTCATAAAAATTAGAATTAGCATCTATTATTGCATTTCCCCTTGCTCTCAGTCTCTAAACCACCAATTAACACTAAAGGAGAATAATTCCCTGTGGACAAGGCACTAACACAAACAACATCACCTTATCAAAAACAATTAGCCTTGATTCAGCAGGTGTATTGCCGACACAAATGATACCTCTCAAATGCTGTCATTGTTGAACAAGATCTGATATCGTGTAATGATTCGACAAATCATGGTCTACGGTAAACCGTTCTACTTGGAATATTAAGTAAACAACATAGACGCGCATCTGCTGGAGTATTATTTGACGGCAGATGAGGTTTATAGAATGGCAGTTTGTAGTGTGTTATACACGGATGAATACGGTAGTTATGCGACACGCAGTCTTTGAAGGAATAAGACAACGTAATGCACAAAACGAAATATAGGTATTTATTATTCATTATCACTAAATTTCCTTAGTGTCATGGAAGCATCCTTTTAAAGATAACAAGCTATTCGTTCATAAAATCAAACGTAAAGCACTGACTATTTATTATATATTTATTTGTTTCCTTATGTTATAGCTCTTTCTTTTCCAACTTCTATCTTTCTTTCTTTTCTTAAAGACCATTTCATTTCTTGATAACGTTCTGCATCAGAAGCTTTTACGTGTTTTGAGGAGAACTCGATTTATTAACCATTTTGATTCTCGCTGACTGAAACTCTAGGACTAAATAATCGGAGTAAATTAAAATTCGTATTTGTAAGATTGCTTGTGACCGTAGATCTGAATGAAATAAATCACGTTGATGTAGGATGAAGAAGCAAAGAGAATCAGTATCGAAGCGGAGGAAAACGACTAGACCCAAGTTTCATAGGACTTAGGGCACAATTTCAGTTTTCTCTTCACGAAATTTTTATTTATTCCATGTTTCTGTTCTGCTTCCCGAACTATTTGTTTGAAGATTGTGATCATCCAAAATGAGGATGACCATGATACCATAGGTACCTCTCATGATAATAAAACTGACTACAACCAGGAAACTAAATAATACACAGAATGGAAACGGCAGCGAATATTAAATGGGCTATGTAGGCGGAAAAGAGCACCCCGCGATGAGCGAGACTTCACAAGAAGCGTCTGTTTATGAATGTCATAAAAATATAAAATTATGTAGAATTTTGTGAGGGCTTTAAAAGAAAACTGTCAGCTATTGGAATTCCTGGAAAAGCTACGAGTTGGAGTAGAATTTATTCTCAAGCAGCGGCACTTAACGTTTCCTGTATGGCAAACTATACGATATGGAAACTACATGCCACGCTTAACTTCATGCTGAAAAGTTCCATAACCCTCCAAACCTAGGCCGACGAATCAGCCGCACACCTATAATGATATCAACCGGCTGTTTAGGGGATGATATCGCCTATTTATTAAAAACTGCAAAAGCTGCAGACAGATCAGTGTACATTTTATACACTTACCGGTATTTCTCGCGGCTGTTGAGCTACCGTTCCCTGAAGGGTTTTTTTTGGCGATATGTACATACTATTTCAGTTTGGCGACTTGTAAATCCACGTGGAATAGTACAACCTTCTCACTTGTGGCCATTTTGAAATTCGCGCTAGATATGGCTGTTACCAAATACTGGTAAATGTCTAAACTGTTGTGTTCCAGAAAAAAAATTGCATACAGCGAAATTGCACATTTTAATAAACAGGTGACATCATACCCACATGCCGTATATCAGTATCAACACAGATTTGGGAGTTTGATTTATTGTACCACTCCAAACTATGGGAACAAAGTTCTTCAAAATTGGTAGGGTTTCTTATTTTAAGTTTACCGGTGCATACCGGGTTAGATAATAAGGGAAAATTTTTCATTCTCATCTATACAATTCTAGGTTTTTGCAGGTCAAAAACTAGATTAACTTTATTGATTAGATTTAAATAGCACCTAAAATTATGTTTGGGCTCCGTAGTGAGATAGATATAAACTCAATGTTAAAGAGATTATGTTTAACCACGTAGACTGATTTACTCTGATTCAACGTATTCTTAACAAGATCCACTTTCGTTTATTCTCATTCAACATGTTCTCAACGAGGTCCGCTTTCATTTACTCTGACTGAACGTGCTCTTAAGGAGATTCGCTTTCATTTACTCCAGTTCAACGTGTTCTTAACGAGATCCGTTTTGATTTACTCAGAATCAACGTGTTCTTAGCGAGATCCGACCTTCTGCTGTTTTATCTCTCTCTATATTACTTATCGACTAAGCTTCAAGTGGTTAGTTTGCTAGAATTGTGTGTGTGTGTGTATATATATATATATATATATATATATATATATATATATATATATATATATATATATATATATATATATTCAAGTAATTGTATCTTTTCAGATCTTGATTTTAATAGTTTATTGAAATTAGACAGAGTACACTTATTGTATTTGCATTGTCATGGCAAACTCAAGAACTATGAGAAACCATACTACAGTCTTTCCATGACACACGATGAACTACATAATCTGATGAACAGTTTGACCTGCATGTATAGGGTGTTGGTAATCCAAGTAGAGGGCGTTAGCAATGCAGGTATAGTGTGTTGGTAAAGCAATGTTTATAAACCTTTGTTTGCCACCTGACATTTAGTTGGCTTTTGTTGTTGTTTTTTCTGGTCCCTCAGTTGAAGAATTCTATTTGTAAAAAGCCACAATAAATACACTGAACAAAAGGTCTTTTTCGCCACGTGCATGTTAAGATTAATCAGTAGAACAAACAACATAGATTCTGATCTACTGGCGCATTAGGCAACAGTAGATCAGAGTCTACGTCGTCTGTAGTTGGACTCGACTTATAAGCGAGTACAAACAATATCAATAAGTTTATTTAACATAATATTTTAATAACTTTCCATAGAATGAAAATAGATAATAAAATAAATATTTCATTAGAGGAGACTTGCAAACTGAACAAATTTCCACTTGTCAATCAGAACTATATTCATTGAACGTTGTTGTTTTGTATCAAATAAATTTTCGTAATACAGCTTCTAACTAGGAAAGCAAAAGAAGCAAATAAATAAAGTTTAACCATGTAAGCTGCTTTTAGGTAAGAATTTGCCACCACACAATATATGTCTTTCTAGCATTACATATGCGGTTAAACTAGACATTATGTACAGTCCATTGTGTGCTGATGCCATTAAATCAAAAGCAAGTGCCTCCTTTTCGCTTGAGGGGCCAATCAGTGACTGCAATGTGCCTTCCTAATATGTCATTATGTCTGTCAACAGCTTTTAGAAAACCTGGAGAAACTGATGTTTTATTTCGTTCTTATTGACTGCAGAAATAATGTTTATATTTATGTATATCACAAAGTTAGTAGTGTAGCAAGGGGTTACTGAAAGTTATGAGCTGACTCCTTGTACTTTTCACACAGGAAAGTGTATTAATGAAGATGGTCATACCTTCCATTGCATGTGTTACCTGGTGAATATTACAGTTAGTGTTATTAATTTTTTTACATATGCATGTATGCAGGTAAACGTTGAACGAAGTTTTACAAACTCCTCGATGCCTCAGCGGTTATCGCGCTGGACTCCTGACCGAAAGGATGCGTGTACGGATCTTACCATCCAGTCAGACAGTTACAATGGTGTGTCCTTGGACACGGCACTTGACCCCAATTGCCTCGGCACTAGAAAACCTACTTGTGTTTCTGTGCCGTAAAACATGTACTCCTCGAGGTTGTATTCAGTCATGTGTGAATTGTATTTGACATTTATAAATGAAAGTTAGATTGCTTGTTTAATAATTTAGAAAGTTTCTTTTAGTTTTATTTTAGACATAAGGATCTGAACAATGTTGCCACTGGGGTGGAATGTGGAGAAAGGAAGGATGAAAAACTAACAAACACGAGAAATATCTTCTACAGATTTATAACTCTTTATATTTTTCTCAATATATTTGCCTTGTGGTGAAAAGCGATGGAGTGCATTTGTGGTGCATTGTGTGTGTTTGTGTCTTGAAGGAAGAATTCTAAGCTGGAGAGAGAGAGAGAGAGAGAGAGAGAGAGAGAGAGAGAGAGAGAGAGAGAGAGAGAGAGAGATGTTTCATATAAACAGCTATCCAATGCAGGACTAAAAGAAACGTGTTCCGATTGTACTACTGTGATATCGTGAGTAAGCTAGCTGTAATGATATAACTACGGCTACATGAAAATGTTTATTCCCACCTGTGGCTTTAGCGTCGGTGTAGACCCGAATAATTAAAAATGGAAACAAGAGGAAGAAAAGGTTGATCTTTTCAAGTTGATCTATTGACGGTAGATTAAGGATGACATATAAGTTAAGTAAGAAAGTAGGTACAACGACAACATTGCTCCGCGAAGAGTCTTTGATTGTGGAGTCAATTGCTCAATAATCAATTTCAAGATTTCATTTATCATTTTATCAGATAAGAAGGTTCCGTCTATCAGAGACATGTGAAACACTATATAAAGTCTCCACGTGAACAAAATTTTGCTTTTGATATCTTGTTTAATCGTACGTATTTTATAGGTTAGGGTCCATACAGTATCAAAATTTGATAACAACGATTTAGGAAAAATATAAAGCTATCCTATATGATCTTCGCCCCTTCAACAAACTCTGCTACTGATTATTTTATATCTTAGCGGACTTCTTGTAATACCAAAATTACTAACCGTAAATAGAAATGATGGTTTTAAAGTTATTTGAACGATTGCATAGTTGGCAACTTTGGTTTTACAATCCAGGATTTCTTGTAGATTGGGTTGAACATTAGTATACTTGGCAACTTTGGCTTTACATACGAGAACTTCTTGTGGATGGGGTTAAACATTTTTATAGCTGGCAACTTTGGCTTTACATACGAGGACTTTGTTTAGATAGGGTTGAACATTTGTACACTTGGCAACTTCGGTTTTACATACGAGGACTTCTTTTATATAGGGTTGAACATTTGTATACTTGGCAATTTTTGTTTTACATACAAGGACTTCTTTTATATTGGGTTGAACATTTGTATACTTGGCAATTTCTGTTTTACGTACGAGGACTTCTTGTAGGTTGGTTATGAGCTTCATCATTCTGCCTAAGTCTCAAAGTTTCATTATGATATTTAAAAGCCCTGTTCTGTGTTTACATCTTTATAATCTTGTAACAGTATGCTACATTTTGACAGCGGACCAAACATCGTTAATTAATGAACTAAATAATAATTCAAAGTTTTTCTTAGCATAATTATTTAAGACTGTAAATAAATGAACGCATGCATTTTGCAACGGGGGGGTGGGGGATGGGGGGTGGGGCAATACAGTACGCAAGGGCGATAAATGTCGATGGCAAGCTGGATGAAATTTCAGACCACTAGGTTCTACAGTTGTATCTGATGCATACGAATATGTCCTTGTTGCCCTACCCCACCACGGAAAAAACAGTGCAATGACGTACAATACGCCCAATATTGATCGATATATATTTTAAGAGTACGCAGATAATATCTATCCACTGACCAATAGGGGCCTTGTTGACTGTTTGAAATTCTATTTAAGACACCATCTATGCTTTTGGTCATGTAATAGGAGATGTAGATTATGGAAAAATCTATGTGATTTATGAACAACAACAACCCCCTCGCTTATTAACTTTACTCAACATGTCTAGTGATATATGTTACTCCAGACTGGAACAATCTTAATGAAAATATAGAAATGAAACCTATTGATTGATTTGAATAATGCTGAGTAATATTTTGGAGTCGAGTAGAGATTTATGACCAAAGGGCCTTGTAACCATAAAATACATTTTGAATAAAATAAATTTTAAGCATGGGACCACGCCAATCATGTCATTCTGGTCCATATTTTTAAAAGTGCATTTTTAACACATATCTCTGGTTCCAAATCACGGCCATAGACGTTGAAATCAAATATGCAGACATAATCGGATATCCTTGTAGTACATCGTATGCGCACTGCGTCACATCTAAGGCGTTGAAAGCATCTGTGATGTATTTTTATTCATGATTTCGTTAATCAAATTCCTTGAAATAAGTGTGCCAAACGCAGTGCATTATTTTGCACCGAACCTTCGGTGTATTAACTACCTTGGTATTTTAATGTCTGAATGCACTTTCTTAAAGGACAGAAAAAATGAAAACGAACTTAAACCCTCTTTTTAGCGTAACATTTTTTTAAGGAGATGAAATAAATTAAAATTAATATTGGAAAATAGGCTTTCAAGGTATTTAATTAGTTACTGATTAGTCACTGATTCTTTGTTTCGTTTCTTTTTATTTTCATGACTAATAACTTTGATCAAATTAACAAACTCGCAAAAGCTACCAAAAGAGTCTCATTAAAACGCTTGCATCTTTCGAAGCATTTTCATGCATTTACTTCTTGTATGCAGTAAATACCGATGTTAGACCATATACTTTTTGTATGCTGTAAATACCGATGTTAGATTATATACTTTTTGTATGCAGTAAATACCGATGTTAGACCATTTACTTTTTGTATGCAGTAAATACCGATGTTAGACCATTTACTTTTTGTATGCAGTAAATACCGATGTTAGACCATTAACTTTTTGTATGCAGTAAATACCGATGTTAGACCATTTACTTTTTGTATGCAGTAAATACCGATGTTAGACCATATACTTTTTGTATGCAGTAAATACCGATGTTAGATTATATACTTTTTGTATGCAGTAAATACCGATGTTAGACCATTTACTTTTTGTATGCAGTAAATACCGATGTTAGACCATATACTTTTTGTATGCAGTAATTACCGATGTTAGACTATATACGTGAAACAACAGCAAAATATTAAACATTTGTTATTAAGGTCCATTCAGATGTAATCAGTTTATATAGTTATTTAGGTCCATTCAGATGTAATCAGTTTATATAGTTATTTAGGTCCATTCAGATGTAATCAGTTTATATAGTTATTTCTTTGTTAATGCAATAAAGAGTGTCTAATAAATAGTAAAAGCAAAAACAATATAACATTTTCACACACACTATCAAGCCCAACTACGGACAATTTACACAGTATCATAAATTCTACACAATATGGCATATGTATGACATATTATTAGACACATCTTTGACAAATATGTGACACTCAGTAGCAACCTAACTGACCATGCACTTTCTTGAAAAAGTACATGGATATTGAGAAATGAGGTAGTCAGGTTATACTGTCACGTTTTTTATTAAAATGCTTATACGAAGATAAACGGCTGAACCATTCAATGATTAATATCTGACGTTATAAACTACTGTATATGCGTAAAGCTCAGAAAAAGAATGTATAATTTACGCCTTTCTTGGCTAATACTGTTTAACATGTTTGAATAGTAAACCATGCCTCTTAGCTGACCACATCTCTCGTGGAGTTACTATGTCAGCGTATTGTATATCTACATTCATGTCTTTTTCACGTCAATGCGCCACGAATTGAATTAGGTTCTACATTGAACAGACTTCAATGTTGCCCCGCAGTGCTTGAAAAAACGAATGAAGAGCACCTGTATATCTACTTAATGCGTTTCGTACTTGACAATTATATTCTGAATTAGGAATGGGGAAATATTTCTGCTGTCGATTTTTAAAATACACATTGCACAAATAGTCTGCTGATAGGAATTGTAAACCGCAGGTAAGGTTTTATATACGTAAAAAAAAATGTTGCTCTTATTCAATAATGTTGGTATTATATTAGAAGGTATTTCATAAATAATGTATTTAATTCAATATACATGTAATGACAATGACACTGGTAATAGTTGAAGACTCTATATGCTTGTATATTTATACAAAGGTTTATGACCTTCAAATGAAGGCATTACACGTTTCAGAAATGTTTATTGTAGAATGTTCTTTTCTTTCAATAATGCATCCGAATAAACAAAAGAATTTGCTCCTCTCTAATTAAAAATCATGATACATGACTTTGTCGTACCTATAGCAATAAGTATATTAGGCATCGAACATACTTTAATCACAATTACGTTTTCATAGATTTAAATGGCATTCTGTGTGATAAAGTTTCCCATCGCAAAGTAGCAATCTGTGTGATAAAGTTTTGATAAAGTGTTCACCAAATGTGGCTCGACTCCGATTCCTTTTATGAAAAAGACTAACAGTTGAGTATAACAATCATTTGACGAAATGTTTATTAGTAGAATTTATTATCAATGGTAATTGAAACATTATGCATTGTATTTTAAATATCCATCCATCCATCTATACATCCATCCATCCATACATAGTACCATTTTTAGAAGTCTTTGGTATGACTCGGCTGGGCTACTGGAATGGTTTATACATACATACATACATACATACATACATACATACATACATATATACATGCATGCATACATACACTTGAACGTACCGTTGAACTTCGTGATATTTCGTGTACGCTCTGTGGCAGGAAAAGGATCTGAAACGTATTAACATTTTAACAACACATGACCTGTTGTTGACATAGCATTTTGACATTAGTTGACTAAGACAGGTATGAGATGCAAAAAGTTGATAAAGCAGAGGCATGCTGGTGATACATTAGGCACAGGATTCAGTAGTGTATCAACAATTCAAGCAGCGTAGGTTAATGCTATAACTGTCGTCGTCACTTTTCTTGTATATCTCCTCATCTTTATAAATCATATGTACTCCTTTATATTATGTATCAGCACATTTCAGTTGGCGTATTTATTTATTGGGGGGGGGAGGGTTGTCGCCACGTGCAACAAAATGTCTCTCCAAATATTTTTTCTCTGATTATAAGAAATATTTTCAGATGCGTTCTCGTTGAATCGAATAAATCTTAACAGCGAGCACAGTGTTCCTTGCTAACGCGTATCATGACCTTCCTTTCTGGTTTCTCTATTTTCGTTTTTTTCCTACGATTTTCTCTGTATATTACTTCAGCAGAAAATACAAATTTAAAAACTAGAGAATCAAATAAGGCGGGGAAGATTAAATGTAGCTATTGCATAATATTATTTTTAGTAATTTTATGTATAATGGAAAAAAGAATCTATGCAATACAAATTCGCTTCCTTTTTTAGATTAAGAACGCGAACGTGCCTTATTGCGAATTTTTCCATGATTTCAGGTAATGTTCTATTTGTTGTCCTAGTGGAATGTGGGACCAAAATCATACCCTAATCTTCGTTCAAGTTCCAAGGTTTGGTGAACGTCGTGTCAAAACACATCGTCGGTTAGTCCTGCTTTCCATCGTTATCGTTACTGTCAGTAAAGTTTATAAAAGCCCTGTCAAGACATCATACGTCATTGTCAAACATCAGTCACCGATGTAGGCTTCAGTTGCCTCATACTCCTATATTTCGATGTAGACAATCAATGAAAAGAATTTATTCATAGATTCGTTGAAAACTAATGCTGAGATGAAAAAAAAAAAAACCATTTATTTTCGTGACACACTGAAAATTAATGTTGAGATGAAAAAAATTATTTCATTGATACACTGATAATTAATGCTGAGATGAAAAAAAAATTTTTTTTTGATACACTGAAAATTAATGCTGAGATGGAAAAAAACCCCCAGGTTTATTTCATTGATACACTGAAAATTAATGCTAAAATGAAAAATACATATTCACATTAAACTTTATTGTACGATTCGAATCCAACACTTCGGATAAATGTCGTCAGTGTAAGGGTAAAAACTTACACTTTTAAAATATCCCAGGATGCAAGAAAGGTATAGCGCCACAATTTAAAAATCATTTAATATAAAAAAAGAAAAAATATACATTAAGCGATTATAAAAATACGGGACATAATATAATTGTATGTCAATACAAGATACGAAAATAGAGATATAATGATCTGAGATGACCTGTCTTTAAAAGTAGAATTCAATAAAGTTCATATTGATAAAATCACGCCTAACAAATCTATAGGTGCCAGAAACATCAATATATAGTTTATATCATCTGAACTTTGACGATATAATAACCTCCTGTCAGACGTTCATGCTTGCTTAATGACAAAAGAATATTGAGAATAAACAGGTATCAATTCTCTGTCACCATAGTTTTTATTCAATGACTAAGACAGTGGCGAAATGAGAAATGTAAGAAATAAGCTTACATTCTTATGAATTCAACAGTGCAATCAGTGATCTCTACACCATCAAGTTTACCATGTTTTTGATTTCTTTTTTTTTTTCTTCTTAACACTAAGATAAATTCTGAAAGCTGTTTAAATCAACAGTTTTGACAAATGATGCATACTATTCTGGGTACATAGATTTTACTTACAAACCAGAAAGATAAAATGTAGTAAAACTTGTCTGCCATGGGCGTAGATGATTTGTCAGTTGAAAAAGGTTTAACACTGTATAATAATAAAAAGGTATATCACTATGTAAAAATAAAATGGTATATCACTGTGTACTAATATAAAGGTTTATCACTGTCTACTAATTAAAAAGGTACATCACTGTGTAATAATAAAATGGTATATCGCTGTGTAATAATAAAATGGTATATAGCTGTGTACTAATAAAAAAGGTATATCCCTGTGCAATAATATAAAGGTATATCACTATATACTATATAATCAGAAAAGGTATATCACTGTGTAATAAAAATGTATCATTGTGTAATAACGTGATAATTACTACCTTATTTTAAATACGAACCTACTGTGGGTAAGGTTTTATAAATAAAAAGAAAATTAATAAAATGCAATCAACGTTTTAACTTTTTTACTTAGGACTTGTATGTTTTGGAAGCAGAGGGTATCACTCCAATGATTTCATCCATCCATCCATCCACTCTTCCATGCATCCATCTTTCCATTCAGTCATCCATTAAAAATACTCTATTTTACCATTTTCGGATGCTAATGTGGGTGAAAATAACCACGCCCTCTTAAAAAGAACCATTAATAGAAAAACATTCATAATATTACATATAACTCTTGATTTTCTTTCCACATGTATGCATGTATGTATGTATGTATGTATGTATGTATGTATGTATGTATGTATGCATGTACGTATCTGTGTATGTATGCTAATGTATTTCTATATGTTTTGCAAGTTGTGCGTGAAAGATGTGTGTGTGTGTGTGTGTGTGTGTGTGTGTGTGTGTGTGTGTGTGAGAGAGAGAGAGAGAGAGAGAGAGAGAGAGAGAGAGATGGTGATGATGTTTATTTGTCTTAGAGAGGGGAGATAACTATGTTTAACGAAGAATAAACCTGGCAAGAAAAGTGGAGACTTTTACTTATGAACACGAACATTAAGTATGCAAATCAAGTGTATTAACACATATTAAAACGTACGAAAAAGTATTAAAACACATTTAAAGATGCTGCTGCAAAATATATACAGGCCAAGGTAGTCATTTTAAAGCTAATCGAAATAACATATCACATGAGAAAAGTTGGCTATAGATCTCTTCTTATGGTAGATATTAACTAATATCTTATAATTAATGTTTGTCTTACTTGGGGATATATCTTGTGTCTTACACTGATATTCTTTGTCTTACTCGTTGACATATCTTGTGTCTTACTTTAAGAAAATGATTTATTGTGTCTTACTTGAAAAATATGAAATCGTGTATCTTACTTCAAGACTATGATTTATTGTGTGTTACTTGTAAAATATGATATCGTGTGTCTTACTTCAGGATCATGATATCTTGTGTCTTACTTCAAGATCATGATATCTTGTGTCTGACTAGGAGAATATGATATCTTGAGTCTGACTGGGAGAATATGATATCTTGTGTCTGACTAGGAGAATATGATATCTTGTGTCTGACAGGGAGAATATGATATCTTGCGTCTGACTGGAAGAATATGATATCTTGTGTCTGACTAGGAGAATATGATATCTTGTGTCTGACTAGGAGAATATGATATCTTGTGTCTGACTGGGAGAATATGATGTGTTTTCACTCATTCTTTCGATTTTATAGCTTTTAAGGTCTTGGATATGACCACTCATGTGGATATTTATACTATCTAAAATATATTTCAGTTTCTGATAATCATTTTCCTTTTTTTATGTCATTAATAAGCATTCTCAGTATTTTAAGTAATTGATAAGTATTCTCCGTATTTTAAGAAACTCATACGCATTGTCAGTATTTTAAGTAATTGATTAGCATTGTCCTTATTTTAAGTAACTGATTAGCATTGTCCGTATTTTAAGTAATTTATAAGCATTCTCAGTATTATAAGTAATTGATAAGCATTCTCAGTATTCTAAGTAATTGATAAGCATTCTCAGTATTATAAGTGATTGATAAGCATTCTCAGTATTATAAGTAGTTGATAAGCATTGTCCGTATTTTAAGTAATTAATAAGCATTGCCCTTATTTTAAGTAACTGATAAGCATTGTCCGCATTTTAAGTAATTGATAAACATTCTCCGTATTTTAACTAATTGGTAAGCATTTTCCGAATTTTAAGTAATTGATAAGCATTCTCCATATTTTAAGTCATTAATTAGCATTGTCCGTATTTTAAATAATTGATAAGCATTGTCCGTATTTTAAATAATTGATAAGCATTTTCCTTATTTTAAGTCATTAATAAGTATTGTCCGTATTTTAAGTAATTGATCAGCATTCGTCTCTTGATGTAGTCTGTCAAACAGCTCCATTTCATACATTTATCGCCCTGTATTTATGTCAGCAGCTACACATAACTCCTTTATAGCGTTCCTTTCATTCTGCTCAAGTATTTCAACCCTCTGTTTACAGGTATTTGATGTACATCTATGAAATTTTACAATATATCTTGCATGCAGGCAGTTTTCGTTAATTCCACAAATTATTTCCCTGAGCGTACCCGAGACTTTGATCGAATGAAGTGTTACGTGTAGTTTCGTACAAAAGTATTCAAGCTTTGTAAATATAACAAAATAATTTATTTCCCTAGAAAACAAGGTAAATATATGAAAAAGGACTTACGGTTTGTGAATCTAACCCAAAAATTAATCCTAGAATCCAAAACTATAAGTCATATCACTAATTGAATCCAAGTTCGAATCTTGATGAAGTTCCAAAATGGAAGGCGATGACGTCCTTTATAACCTGTTTTGGGCTGATGTGTCAACAGTTCCTTGTTGAGTCACCAAGAATATAATTCCGACTTTAGAATTCCGAATAATTTTTAGTAAATGTCTTTGTCCAAGAATTTCTATGAAGAAGAGTATTTCCCAGGGTGAATAAATTATTTCAGATAAAAAACTCAGTTCAAATGGCAACAACAGGAATACCTTTCAGCCTCAAGGTATTATTTACAACTGACTCAGAAACACTGAAATCTTAGTATTAACCCAACTAAGAACGCAATTTCAGACCCGCGTGATCACTTACTATAAGTCAATTAGCACGTAGACTAGTATAGCCTTAGCTAAGAATCTGATTTCCACACTGGAAATGAATTTAAAAATAAAACGTTGTTTTTTCAGACTAACACGTAGGCGAAGCATGACCTTGATTGCAACCAATGATTTTCACTCAGTGTTTACAAAATCGGAATCAAGATCAAGAACTAGGTCAGGTAAAAATACAATGTAGCAATCATTTTGCGTTCTAATCAGGCTAAAAGAACTGAACTAAATTTTTATAGAAAACTGTCAAATCCAGTGAATAAAGTTATTACAATAACATCTAATGAAATAAAAAGAAAATAAAAAAGAATTTAAACCTAACACAAAAGTAATTTAATTACATATACGTAACAGAAGTAATTGTTCACAGGTGGTCATATAGTTCGTAAGCTAATGTGTGTAGAGGAATTAACTCTTAATGATTGTAAGTAAGTTTACTTATTTGCATTTAGCTGATTTGCCATCCGCAAGTAAATACCTACACATTTATGTATGTTAGAGATGGCATGTTTGATACATACAGATAAACAAATCTTTTTAAAAAAAATAGATCACTGGTGCACACTTTTAATCAATGCAACAAATCCATGCATGTATATACATACACCCACCCACCCCCGCATTCACACACTTACACACACACACACATACACACACACACACACATACATATATATATATATATATATATATATATATATATATATATATATATATATATATATATATATATATATATATATATATATATTACGTAGAGGAAACAATCTGGAATTATTTATTTCTGGTGATGGAACATAAGGCTGAAGATGTTACAAGGTACAAAGTAACCGCAATATGCCGATAGCAATGCAATGCATCTGAGACGCCATATATGGTCTGGTTCTTTTCCCTCGTTTTTGATAGGATTATGTGTGTGATCCAAGAAGCAAAGTATGACTGAGTACTAATTCGTGGAGACGATGTACTAAGGTTTAGATGACCCAGGGGTGAACACGACATTACGGCCGCGATATGCGCAGAAAGATATGAATTGTGAGGAACGTGACAGAATGATTGGAGAGAAAAGAAAGAGCAATGGAAACATGTTTTAGTGCTTGTCGAGCTTGAAATTTGAACGGAATACATTTATGTTTGATTTAAATGCTCGTGTATCAAATAAGGGTTTTAACTAAGTGCAAAATTTTTATTTTTCAGTGTCGTGAAATTAATTTGTAGCGGTCGTTTCTACTCTGTTAGTCTTCAGAAGTTGTCGCTTGCTAATATTCCACTGTCTGCATCTCACTAACTGTAGTTACATGGCTGGTTCGGGCGTATTTACGTACCTCAGTTTTTGACATATGTTTATCTGTATCTTTGTAAACAACAGTACGCTCTTTGCGTCATGCCTCTGCTTTGCAATCAGTCTTCCAAAATATGTCTTGATCATGGAAAATGAATTTAATAACGTCAAGAAAATGAACTTGTAGGACGAATGGGCGGACTCTGGAAATTGCTGCAAAAGACATATATATATATATATATATATATATATATATATATATATATATATATATATATATATATATATATATATATATATATGTGTGTGTGTGTGTGTGTGTGTGTGTGTGAAGATTGCTTTTTACAGCAACGGTGGTGATTTGAAATGTAGCCCAAATGACAGATGTAACAAACAGTTTTCAGTAAGACATGGACATGGTTTTGAAAGAATCTTAACTTTTGTTTAAACAAGTGATAAAAGTTAGTGCATATTATTGGGTACGTCATTTTTTAAATGAACGTGCTACAAGGGATCTTAAAAGTTGGCATACGGTTTTTCAAATTAACATAAAAGGTATAATATTTTCAACATTTTTACGATACTTATTGTTTTGTTTTTTTAAGAAGTAGTCAGTTTAATGATTTTTTTTTCCGAATTTAGGTTGCTTTACAAGTAAACCTCTGAAATTCAGTACCTTCGAAGGATTATGTCATACTAACATGACATGATTGGTGTGTCATACTAGTATGACATGATTGGTATGTCATACTTTCAGTGAAAAACGTTTTGGTATAGACAGTAATATGCGGAGCATTAATGACGCAGTAGTGCTATATTTCTGTAATTCTGGTCAAAAAGAGGTCATGACATTATGGACCTTGATCCAGATCACCATGACCTTTCACCCCATTTAAATATATTTAAAAAATGTGCAAAATATGTAGTGACATGTATGCAAAGTTCTAAATCGTGTCATCTTCTTCTTGTTTATTGTCTGTTGATATGATGCAAAACGTGCCAATTCCCTACCTGAAACGACCAACATGACACGTAATGATAACTCGGTGAGAGTATGATGGACACGGAACTCTTTTTAGGAGAATATTTCAAAATACTGCAAGTTTTCACTATTATTTGTCTTACATTTACCGTAAATACGCACTCCACCACCAATAAAAAATTCTAACCCAAATATCGGAAACAATGTAACCTAAAAATCGTACAAGAGCCTTCTCCAAGTGCTTTAAATCCATAAGGTTGCGCTAAAGAGTTTCCACAATTCCATTTATCACACTATGTCATCTGCATGAGGTCCAATCTTTGCAGTCAAAAACTGAGCATTATTGGAAGAGTTTCATGTTATATTACCCAAAATAGAATTATCAGTTTGTGTAGCTGACGTTTCTTTTTTAAATTAAAGTCAAAATTATGTACCGCAGCGGTTTACATCCTGCTTGTGAATTGGTAGAAGTGCTTAAAAATTAGTCCAAATTCATTGTTATTACCCTGGTCTTGTTCTAACGAACTAATTTTCCTAAAACAGACGCCTATGGAGATTTAAATATCTAAATTTCCCTCTCTCTATACACACTTTGCAATTCCATCCAAAACATTTGATACGTACTTTTGCTTTTAAAACCGGGTATTCAATAGAATTCGAACCGTGTTGTGATCATAATAAGCTAGATACCAGCACAATCTGGTACATACCGGACGCTTCAACAAAATTGTCGGGAGTCACATTTTAAGTAGAAATTCATTCATGTGCAAAATATTAAACTTCGAAGTGGAACTTTCGTCACCAGAAGAGTAAACAAAAATGGCGGATAAAAAAATTATTATTACGACACATGTCCATTCTGACAGTAACGCCATTGTGCTTGCCTAGTTGAAATGGTCCAAATGGGTGGTACCGCCTAGTTAAATGCAGCCTAAACGATATTTAATATCAATCACAATATATTCTAACATGTTAATTGGAAGCAAAACAACAATCAAAATAATTGGGGTTTTTGTGCTACCATATTTACCTATTTAGAGCACCTATTAAACTTCCTGTTACACATATAGCATGATGAGCCAGATTCAATGTACGCGCATTTCGCTTGCCATAATACCCTATTTATTCGCCTTTAAATCGGGTCCAACTGCATAGACCCAGATCTGCGGCGGTTGCTTAATGCTTAATGCGCCATGATCTGCTAGTGTATTATGCGATGGCATATTAGGGTCTGTGTTGTTTGCAGTTGCACCTAACGTATAAGTTAGTGGAGACGATACGCAGAATAAAGATCGTAGATTCTGGTCTCTGCATTATTCAATAACACATATAAGCTGCTTGAAGCGGAGCAAGTGTTATAAGGAAGAAAATATTGTAACTAATCGTCGTAAGCCAAGGGCAATAATCTGCTACGCTAATTTATAACCTGCACCTATTTTGTATGTTCCTGTTTGGCACGTCGGATCTATAAATAGGGGTATTGTCAAGTTTCAAATAATATACCTATTTACGAGTTTGGCTTGTTAAAGTCAGGTGGTTGAGTACTGCGACATAGGTCATGTAAATAGGTATTGTGAACTATTAGGCTGAGTAGTTGGGTATGTCACTTGGGGTATATTGCTACATAGAGCGTAATAGACTCTTGGAGACGTATATAATGAGCGAACTGAGAAATTAATTCATTCCTATTTAGGATTTTTATTTTATATGTTCTTGTGTTAATATCAGTCTGCGGATGTGTTTAATGTTGTGTTTAGATATAATTTGAGAGGAGATATTTGTTTGGATTATTCACTGGAACTAGACAGTGCTCATTGGACTACAATATTATTCTTTGACTATTGTGAATTTCTTCAAAGGAGTTCTGGACAATGCCATTGTATTCATCGGAATTGTTAGCAGTCTAGTACATTCAAGGATCTGGAGTTCATTCGGAACATTCGATTCTTTCAGACTTTTGTAGAAATTTTTTGGATTGTTTAGTGTTTAATTCATAATATTGGAAGTTCCGCTTAAAGTTTCATTTATAACTTTAATAATTAAATTATTTATTAAGTTGTAGAAAATATGTTGGCTTTGCTTCATTCAGTTACTTAGATTATGACCATATATTCGTAACACAATTTCAAACTGCGCAAGTTGTATGCTTATGTACACAAACATTGGATTCACGTAGATTAAGCAGTAATCTTTTATAATATGAAATACTTTGACTGGAACACAAGTCTGAGAGAAAATACAGATGAAACTCACTGTACGAATCGGTTGTAAAACCATCTCGATATAACATAGGCCTCCAGATGGAACGGACAAACCATTACATGATATCGCATGGCCCTTGACCATTATAGCCTTCTCAAACTCGAATCAAAGTTTTATTCGATAAGGCTGAAAACTCTGTTATCTTTTTCATTTCTTCAGAATTTGGCCCCATGACTCGCAACAGACAGGTTGGACTCCCTACGGGAATTATCAAAGTGCTAATGCTTACATCGTATTGATTTTCAGAAAACGTGTGCAGTGGGAAAAATGAAAATGTAACTTTACTCGTTATCAGCCAATGAACACGCATTAGTCATTAACAACGTTTTCAGTTAAACTAAAATGCCCGTTACTGTGTATCACACATGACGCACAATTGGGTTGTATGATTTCATCTGTTGCAAGGCCCTTACTAAGAAAAACTATTCTCAGAGAAAAGAAAGAGATTTTCTGTAGAAGGACAATGGCAAGGGACGCATTCTGCTGTTGCAAGGCCCTTACTAAGAAAAACTATTCTCAGAGAAAAGAAAGAGATTTTCTGTAGAAGGACAATGGCAAGGGACGCATTCTGCTCGAAGTTCATCACTCCAGAAGTATGCATGTTTCATCTATGTGTCCTACACACGATGGGCCCAATACAACATCATCTCTACCATGTGAAGAATGCCACCGTCCGTTGATGGGTGTGATGTTCCCAAGCTTATTGTTGAAGGTTTCATTCCACATATTTGCCAGGTATAAACAACATGCCAAAATGCCTAACACGATTTATATTCAAATTCTTTAAGTCGTGTATTTGCTTGAAGTCAGCATACAGGAATCTTCCATTCAGAAACATGTGACGAGGCAATATTATTTGCCCTTTCATTACCCTATATACCAAAGTGACTAATAATAACCAATAGTACACAACATCTTTTCAAGGTTGCATGAGCAAATCATATTTCGGTAACAGGTGTAACATTAGTAGATTGTCCAATTCAAGATTTCGCAAGATTTTCAGTGCGGAAAAGGAATTTGGAAAGATGATGAAATGGGTTGAGAGGTTTCAATGTAGCTGGTAGATTTGGGTATGGCAGTAATTTATGCGGCAATATGGAAGCTTTATCCAGTAACCCGTTAGACATGGTGCCGCGTGCCATTGCAAATGGAGCTGCAACCAGGTTCCCATCTTTCGTGCCGTCTGTATAAAGAAATGCATTGCCACCATGAGAGGCTTTGATTTTATTTAATTTATCTTTATAAACTAGAGGATTCTTTGACCGCTTTTTGAGCTTGCAAAGCTTATTTTAGGGAGTTTTGATTACAAGGGAGGTGTTTTTGGTAAATGGAATTTCGCAATATCGGCAAGACGGATATTTGCTGCTTATAGACGAGGATCAATTAGCATACCAAAATGGAATAAAATTTGGTTTCTGAGCGTGGAGGGGATGGTACTTGGGCCTAAAGATCACATCAATTTAGAGATAAGATACATTAGAAAATCGTTTGGTCGCATAAAACGGGGCCAATTTCGTTCTTATGAGAAAAGATGATGGTTCGTTCCATTTGCCTCAACAAAGAAGTTTTCTGAAGACTAAATTGTAAAAGCTTATAGACATAATCTAAGTCCATAGCTGTGGAACGGATAAACATTTGCAGATAAGATTTGCAAATTGATCTATACACAGTGGAGCATGGAAAGTCTAGATCTTTCTAAAGGTCTGTATAACCGGAGTAGGACCTTCCAGTTTCTTCCCCAAACTGTGTTTCCCACAACTCGTATGAAGTTTTCCCACAGCTCGTATGAAGTTTTCCCACAAATCGTATGAAGTCCAATTTTTTTTTACATTCGTGCCTAATGTGCGGAAGGAAAGTTAAAAACATATCACGACAATTTGGTTTCCTCCACAAAAGAGATGAAAGGACCGTCAAGATACAGCTTACTGTAAAAACATATCACAACAATTTGGTTTCCTCCACAAAAGAGATGAAAGGACCGTCAAGATTCAGCTTACGGTAAAAACATATCACGACAATTTGGTTTTCTCCACAAAAGAGATGAAAGGACCGTCAAGATACAGTTCTGGACCATCGTGAATTTATATGCCAGCGGAAGAAGTGCACAAAAACAGATTCACATTTTAGAAATGTGAACCCGTTACCTTCTGACCATTTTCGACCTATATTCAGGCATATCTGTAGCTGACGTTTAATGGTAGGTATTCTGTTTGATTTAAGGTAGGTCAAAAAGTTGCCTCGTATACTGAGCGGTCAATTCCTTGATGAAACATTTCACTATGCTCATTTTTGATATTTAAAAGGACGACTGACACTATGCTGCTCTGAAGTACACCCGTATTCCGAGAATAGCGTTAAAAAGGGCGATAAGTACCTTAGCAATTACATTTCTCTCTTTCAAAATTTTTATAAATTGGTAGGCGACCTTCTAGACCAAGGTTGAATTGGTCATTCATTATACTGCACTTCTGTGTGGTGTCATAAAGTCTCTCCAAGTCAAAACAGATGGTTACCATATGTTCTTTCTTTATGGGAGTTTATCGTCTAAAAAAGTATAAGCCTGACTAGATGGCAAATTCTCCAACGTCTGAATCCGCTCGGAAAGTCTCATAGGAATCTGTTGGAGTAAATGGCAAGTCGTGCTTCTCCAACGTCTGAATCAACTCTGAAAGTCTCATAGTAGTCTGTTGGATTAAAAATACCAGTGAAGTCTTTCATTTGCCACTCTGTTCGATTGTTTTGCAATAGGGCTTGTTACTCCAGTTGTAGTTTTTTAGGTTTAGGTTCTGGTATTGCTGTTGTTTCTTGCCATGACTAAGCGAAGTCGCCAGTTTCCCCAAATTGTGTTGAAAATGTTTGCTTTTATTTTGATGGCTGTATTAGGTAAGTGTTTCAGAGGATGATAGTTGATATCATCTGCCTGCAAAGAAATGAAACATTCAAAGATTATAATGGTTTTATTAAATATATATTGTTGTGTGTTTGATTGTGTCGATGTGAGCCATTTTGTGTACTTCTGAAGTTAGGTAAAATCAGACTTTCAACTCCAAGAAAATGATATAAGCCTGCAGATAAACCTTGCAATCAAAGCCAAAGTTAATTGCAATCAAAGCCAAAGTTAATTGCAATCAAAGCCAAAGTTAATTGCGGTTTCAAAGAGACAAGTACATGCAGCAGGAACGACAAGAGCAAGAAAGTCACATGTCTGTCGAAGAATGTATGCGTGTTTTTGTACAGTGAAATAAATGGAGAACAAATATTTTCAAGCACAAAAGAGCAGTTTGGGTATCCGTAATGGGTTGAAGGCAAATTAAAAACTTAAGGACAGATTGTTTTGTGGTATTTCCAGTACTTTGTTTCTCTTTCTGATGTTATCTGTGCATTTTACGGTATTCTAAACATTTAGTGATGCGTTCATTCGTGGTGTTCGAAGAAGAGTGAAGTCTTGCTTCATGCTTTTCTCTGTATAAGCAACAACAAGAGCAATATAACATAAACAAAACATATAACTTTATTAATTTCCATTATTTCTGACACAGTACTCTCTCTCTCTCTCTCTCTCTCTCTCTCACACACACACACACACACACACACACACACACGCACACACACACACACACACACACACACACACACCCTTTACTGGATTGCTGACTTACATTGAACGTTTTTTATTTGACTACAGGAAAGACATTCCTTGAACATGGTTTCCCGTCCTGTAAAGATGTTGTACCCACTGCTCATATGTTATGTCGTTATTCCGGTTGATGGAGCGGTGGTGGAGACGTTGAATGGACCTGTGCAGGGATTTACAGAGAACGTGTTCAACACTAATATTGATATCTACCTCAGCATTCCTTATGCCAAACCACCTCTCGGATCTCTGAGGTTCCGAAAACCGGAACCTGTGGAAAACTGGAATTCTGTTCTTTCAACCACAAAACTTCCCAATTCGTGCTTCCAAACCATAGATAACAGTTGGGATCGCTTCCAGGGCGTGGAGATGTGGAACGCCAACACCAACATTAGCGAAGACTGTTTGTATCTCAACTTGTGGGTTCCGAAAAATACTGGCGGGAAACTCGCCACACTGTTATGGATATATGGCGGCGGCTTTGTCTCGGGAACATCCACCCTCGATATTTATGATGGAAAATTACTTGCTGCAAAAAATAATGTGATAGTTGCTTCGATTCAGTATAGGCTAGGTCCCCTTGGCTTCTTATATTTGGGGTCTGACGATGTTCCCGGAAATATGGGCCTCTGGGACCAACAAATGGCAATAAAATGGATTTATGACAACACTGAGAGATTTGGAGGGGACAGAACACGAATTACATTATTTGGAGAGAGTGCAGGTGCAGCCAGTGTAAGTTATCATTGTCTTTCGAAACATTCCCAACAATACTTCACAAATGCCATTTTAGAAAGCGGATCTTCTTTAAGCAACTGGGCTTTCATGCCACCAGATGTCGCTGTAAGGTATGCCAAAGACCTTGGACGAAAAATGAATTGTGAAACTTCTCAGAGCGACAGTCTTATACAATGCTTGAGGTCAGTAGACGCCCAAAGTTTGACTGAAAAGCTATGGGACTTCTCGGGTTATTTCATAACATACCTGTTTGCTCCAACAGTAGATGGGACATTCCTGGAAAACTTTCCTCTGGATCTTTTAAGAACAGGAATGATGAAAAACTGCAGCATGTTAGCGGGAGTGACCAAGAATGAAGGGACATATTTTCTTGCATACTACGTTCAGGATTACTTTCTTCCTAGTAAACTATGGAACCCAGACATGATGTCTCGAGATACATTTCTACGTGCTTTAGAGCAAGTAGTACCGATACAGGGGTCTCTGATGAAAGATGCGTTGGTGTACGAATATGAACTGTCCAGACTAGCCGGTGAAAGGGGCAGCTATATCGATATTCTAGATAATGCAGGTAAGATCATATAGGTATTGACGAATCAGACCCTACGAAGTATGGCATAACTTTTAAGGATCCTTGTTATCAGGATCATTTTTAATCACAGACCCAACATATTTGTTATTTCCATATTTTAGTTAAAAGTCCATGGCCCCGGGTGGCTGAGTGGTCTAAAGCGCTCGACTTTACCGATCACTACCATCTCAGCTCTGACTGCGTTGGTCCGAGTCTCGGGCTCAGTCAATGTGGGAATCTGAAAAGCTTGCCAGTAGCTACCTTTGTACCGATGTTTTCCCGGTTTCTTCTTCCACCAGTTATACTGGCTGCCATGTATAGACTCTAGGTGCACACAAATTCCTGTTTCGGGCTTTTGGGGGAAAACAGTAGGATGATAACGTAGTAGGTTAGCTCGAACATAACATTTTATAACAAAGACTATACGAAATACTTTGGTGAAAGCTTAACTGTGTAGTAATATTTGACAATGTATTTAACTTTTCAATTACTCACACACAAAAATAGAGAAAGCTAACCTGAAGCTTTCGTCATTACGCGAAAGACTTATTCAGCAGACTGATGTGATCTCTACTGACTGTAACATCGCTCGATGGAATGGTGAACGATGTTAACAGATTGTCCCAGATATGTAAAAGGGACTTCAGAATGCCTGAAGCGCATGTTCCAACGACAAAAATTAATGTATGTATCAAACCGTACCGGACCGTAAGACAGATATTAGTTCACACCAAGAATAAGTCTGATAAGAGAGATATTTGTGGACCTATCTATCACATGAAGTGTGAAGGACAGGGTGAAAGTCAGTGCCATCATGACTGTATTGTTTAAACGGAAAGGACATTAAAAAGCAAGATTTAATGAACGTCGAAGACCAAGTTCAAGCTCATCTGAAGTATCATGGCACATCCACAATTTTTGCCCTGGCCATAACTTGGAACTCCGTAAAAATCCAAGATCGAGAACAAGCCGGGTCTGCGCACAAACCGACGCTGAACGCGGACAGGGGCCATTACAACCTGCCGCATATCTGGGACAATCTGTTAACATCGTTCACCATTTCATCGAGCGATGTTGACAGTCAATAGAGATCACATCAGTCTGCTGATGAAGTCCTTAGCGTAAGGACGAAAGGTTCAGGTTAGCTTTCTCTATTTTTTTTGTATGTAATTGAAAAGTTAAACACATTGTCAAATACTAATTGAAATGTTATTTATAATGATTTTATTCGAAGAAATCATTTACCCCGATTTGTCCGCCAAATGCCATTGTTTGATTGATATAACTTCGGTAATTCAGTATGTATGTATGTATGTATGTATGTATGTATGTATGTATGTATGCATTTATTATTATTATTATTATTATTATTATTATTATTATTATTTTGCAGTAGTGGTGGTGGTGGTGATAGTAGTAGTAGTAATGGAAGAAGACAAAGTAGTACACGTATGACTACACAAAGCTGAAATATCTATTTTAGTCAAGGAGAGAACGGTTTATTCTACTCATATCCCGAGAGTATCCACTTATTTCTTTATTATGCACATTATCAATTGTTTGATAATTCCTGTATTTCTTATGAGTTACTCTGTAGACTTTTCTAATGATTTACACCCTAGATTTTTGTCTCATGATTTATTACCTGGAGTTTTCTGTCATGATTTACACCCTAGAGTTTCTCTCATGATTTACTCCCTAGATTTTTTCTCATGATTTACTACCTGGAGTTTTCTCATGACTTACTAACTGAAGATTTCCCTCATGATCTTTTCCCTAGAGATTTCTCTCATGATCTTTTCCCATCAGATTTCTTTCATGATTTACTCCCTAGAGATTTCTCTCATGTTTCACTCTCTAGAGTTTTCTCTCATGATTTACTCCGTATAGATCTTCTAGAGATTATAAATATCTTTTTGAATACCAATTTCCTGCTATGTTCAGCGTTATCATTATTGGCTTTTCAAGACAAGGATATGAGGTCCCGTATTCTCGAAAATCGTTTAGAAAATTACTCATCATCAAGTCCAAAGCCCCAAAGTCTGAGAAATAACTTATAAAAAATATGAAAGTTTTGTCATTCTAGGTTTATTTCAATAGAAGTCATAGGCTGTCAAAGTTAGGAACTTCAGTTTGAACTTCAATTTGTTACTCAGTAGGTTTTCAGAATACAGAGCCAGATATGTATTTAAACAGTCTCAGTAACATATATTTTTTGATCAATGCATACAGTTTTACCGATAATCACAAGTTAATGGCTGAACTGAAAATAATCTAGAAAAGAAATCCTACATTAGTTTTATAAACATAAATTTGTTAGGAGGCAATTGCATCTTTTGATTTTAAACATAAATTAGTTTATGGAAAGTTACAAAAACGACCATTAACTTGCTTGCTGATATTTTCAACTGGTTGAAATCATTGCCTTCGATGCCATTAATGTTCTGGTGAAAATCAGATCCTTTTGTAACTCTTGTGTTTATCAAATGCCACTCAGATAAGGTTTACATAAGAGTCAGCTCATGTGTATTTAAGGCAATTATTATTTTTTTCTTAATGACAGAAATTTAAATTTATTGCTGTCTGTTAAACAAAATGAGATTAACCGTTTCCTCCGTCTCATCTTTAATGCCCTGTAATTCCGAACGTAAACCCCATATTCGTGCGAAACATATTAGTAACATTATTAATACTTGGAGGCGGAAAAAGAAGCGATTATGTTTAGGGAAAGAGAAATATCTCGAGAATCAATAACATTTAAACAGCCTCACTTTTTGCCATACAGTGGCGTATAGAAGTGCAGACGTTGCATGAAGTAACATTGACTACAACCTGCTGATTGCGAAACCTTTCTTTCCAGCCAAGGTATTACTCAGTCTAAACTTGTTTTAGTTAAAAGGCAGATACTCCAACAAACGTGTTTCATCTCCAGCAACCTACTTGTTCATTTTTGTTAAGATCTTTTATGATAGCCAAATCAACATATGTATTTTATCTGTTTTATTTCATGAATACAAGGGAGTTCCATAATGATTAAGGTTCAGAGTACATCCTGAAAAGGACAAAGGGGAGCCTTGTGGGTTCGGATCGTTGAAAGAACATCTGTCTTTTTTGTTATCACAAAACGAATTCTTTGATAATGTTCTGCATCAAAATGACTAGTAAGATATTTATTTGCACTGCAGGAGTAATGGCAAATTTAAAATAATATAAATTTCACACACATTATTGTTTAGCATAAATGCTCATGTACGCGTTCCCTTTCCAAATTACAAACATTGTCTTGGTGTACTAAATAAATGCACATTTATTCTGTCCAAGGAACCCCATCTAGCGTTGACAAAAATTGCACCTATTTTTGAATTTGACTGTCCGTAAAAGTCTTGTCCTTCAATCTAGTCGAAATCTGGAAGTAGATGTATCATATCAGTTACCGTTCAAGACATGCCTCTGCAGCTATTGTGTGAGAAGGTCATAGGTCATGATGCAAGTAAATTTGTTATCTTTTAGGTCTGAAATATTCCGCATTATGCAAGCACGGATTCGGTCGCGTCGAGATTGTTATCTGGTGCCACAAAAAGTAACATCCTACACGAGTAACGTCATCGCATATATTTTTTTCTCATATCAGTCAGAAGTGGATTAATCTAAGATGATACTTCTCTTGTGTAAGACAAATAAGAAGATAGTGGTAGATAGAAGAAAAACATCAAGTTGTTCTTTAGACTACTCCAACTTCATGTGTCCAGGAATGCTTCAGAAAAATTCCTTTCTTGTTCGTCAAATACTATGAATGACAGGACAGTATTGGCATTTTTTGTACACAGTACATGTAGAGACAACGGTTAATATCACATTTGATGATATAAACATTCTGTGATGCGATGATGACACTAGTCTTAACGAGAACTCACCTATGTAATATGCATATAGAAGTCAATGCATTCTTTGTCTATACTCTATCGAATATAGGGAACTCGAATAATATTGTCAAAGACGATGTTATTGTAACCTTTTCCAACTGATGTTATAAACAAAGTCACGGCGTGCAGAAATTGCTTGACGCCAGGATCAGACCCGTATTTGCTTGACAGTAAAAAAAATTTCTTGCGTTGAATGTATCCCAGAGCAAAAAGATGATAAGATAACAGCAAAATGCAATATATATATATATATGGCTTGAGTCCTAAAATTTCTGGATTTTCTTGAAAAATAACTCGACAATTTAGAGTTAACCTTTCTGCAAGAAAAACATTTGCAAATATCAACCTGTTCTGGTGGTAGTTGAGATTCGAGAGAAGTGATAGCGCTAAGTGGAAAGCAATGGTGTTGCTGCTGTTATAGAGTGCTTTGAGGCTTACTCTCAAGCAGTATCCATACATGTGTCACTAACTAAGGACTAACAACAATTGAACACCAAACATAACCTCGCAGGGAATTGAACTTCGTACCCCATATGCAATGTACTTTTCATTGAGCAAGAGCCTATTTGAAATGAATATCTGCCCGGCTTTGGGGATGAATCCATATGCACCATAAACATCTGCATTAAGATGATTTGAGTAACACCATTGATTATGGCCCATGCCTATCTATCTATCTATCTGTCTGTCTGTCTGTCTGTCTGTCTATCTATCTATCTATATATATATATATATATATATATATATATATATATATATATATATATATATATATATATATATATATATATAATTTGGATTCTTTGGAATTTTTACGTAGCTTTTACAATTTTTTTTACAATTTTTCAGTCATATCGCTACGATGTCTGCAGTGTGGCAGTTTATAGTGATGTCTAGCACTCAGGCATCATGCCGCAGACATGTAGCATGATGACCCCACCCAGTCGAATTATCCTGACACCAAGCCGACCAGTCCTAACACTAACCTCTTAATGCTGAGCGCCTAGCGAGGCAGCTGTTACATACATACATACATACATACATACATACATACATACATACATACATACATACCTACCTACCTACATACATACCTACCTATCTACCTACCTACATACATACATACATATATACATGTGTGTGTGTGTGTGTGTGTGTGTGTGTGTGTGTGTGTGTGTGTGTTAGCAATAAATGAAAATGAAAATTTACTAATCCTAAAGTAAATGCACTGACTCATAGGGAATATTGAAGTGAATATAAAGTACACATACTACACAACAGCGCCTATTTGAGCGTTGTGAAGAAGAAAGACATAAAATTATTGTTTTCAATAGCGAATGAATTTTTATGAAAACTCTGCATATGACGTTATTGCCGTTATATTGCATCATACCCACTACCTGAATATTGTTGCATATAGCCAAAAAATAACGTTATTTGCATCGGCTTTTAAACTGACTTACACAGCCGCAATGTTTTAAACTTTTTATCAATCACTTCCAGGATGTATCCTTTTGTTAATTTTGTGTCTGCTTCTTGACAACTAAATCTATGATGTTGATTTACATGATCATTTTTGTTTTGTTTTATTTTGTTTTGTTTTCTTCTGTTTTACTTTATTTTGTTTTTATTTTATTTTATTTTATTTTATTTTATTTTACTTTATTTTGCCGTTTGCTTTATTTGTGTTTTATTTTGTAAGAAATGCGTTTGTCCGCGAATTATCAAGCCTGTTGAGCTCTATATAAATCACTGTAGTCTTGTTTTCCAATGGAATAAATATTCAAAACTGTCACACTACGCTAAAAATGATATTTTAAATTATTCATTTCTGTAATTTCTTTCAGGTGGCGACAGAAGTTTTAAATGTCCCACTGTAGATTTAGCTAGGTATTACAAGACTGCATTCGGAACATCTCAGTCCGTATATATGTACTCATTCGAACATAGGACTTCCGTCGTAACATGGCCTGAATGGATGGGTGTTATACATGGTTATGAACTGGATCTAGTTTTTGGTGAACCATTCAGGGAAAACACCACTTATACCTCAGACGAAAAGATTCTCAGCGACACTATAATGAAGTATTGGACAAACTTCGCCAAATATGGGTAACGTGCCTCAGCGAGAGAGATAGAGTGTGAGGTGTGAGAGAGATAAAGGGAGTAGAGATAAAGAAGGAGAGAGTACATTAAACATCAAAAGAAAACCTTTACATTTTTGTTAAGAAGCTCTAGAGTTTTATTTGCTTAGCTCTTTCATTTTTGTTAGGTTTTTGTTGAACTTTGAAGAACGGGGTATCGGTACAAAACAAGCATAGGCAGTTTCCATTTAAGTCAGCAAATATGTGTCATAAATTTGTATATAATTTGATGTATGTAAGAATCAAAACTCCCAACCAGTGCTTATTATAACACTTTTTTCTTCTCCAGATTCCACGTCATCATCCCTTTCAGAATTTATTTAGTTTCTTGATACTTTGATTCTCGTCTAATCCCGTTGTAATCTCGCGTCAGCCACAACAACATGATTGGTTTGTATTGTGCCTGTAGAAGGTTTTCTTGGAACACGATGTTTTACATGCAAAGATTTTTATGTTAATTATATTCCCTTCAAAATACCTGAGAATATCTTGACTTTATTGGCGATGCCACCGTTGTCATAGCAACTGAAAAAAGATATGTTTCGTTGACTGCTAATGCGTAAAATCAAGTCATAATTAATTAGCTGTAAAAAAAACGTGACCTTTACTAAACCTGTTGCTATCAATACCTGGAAACAAAGCTGCAAGGATCAAACGCACTTTAGAACATTTTTTAAAGAAATTTTTCTTGATCAAAGGATTGAGAATACAATAAATTGGCATAATTGTCTAAGTGTTTTCTACAAAAAAAAATAAACAAAAATATAAATTTTAGTCATCACACTGGCTGACAGGTAGGTTGAAGTTCTTGTGAACCACTCCGATTTGAATTTCCATAACAAAAACTGAGTGTTAAAAGAGGAAAAGCAAGACGTACGAGATTCATTTTCATCTTTAAGGGGAGGTTAGAGGAAATTGCTGTTTATTCGTTTTGTCAAAAAAGCGTTAGTTCCACGCCCTTTGGCTATAGCCACAGTTGTACTGTTATCAATCCGTAAATTTATGACGCATGAGTGACGTTTTGCTGTAGAACTTGAAACGCGTAAAATCAATTTCCGAAACTGCATTAATCAGTAAATAACTACTTTAAGAATAGATTTTTGAATTACATGCCTGCATGATACTAAACTATATTATGTAACAAATGTATGTGTCATTTGTGATACGCCAAAAGTGTTTGTCTTGTGGGTGAATCCCCTATTCAAGTTGATTAAATCGCTCACTTATTTATCAGCCTGTCGATAAAGTGGGACTTTCTGGATAGGAACAAAGCAATTTCATTACAAAATTTTTTGGGATAATTGGCAGATACGATGTGATTCCGTTGCAGACAGAAGTATTCATGCGCCAAACAAGATGAAATTGTGGTAGTAAATAAAATACACTGCATAAAAAAGTAAAGGTACAAATGAAATATTTTCATCAGTTTTACTACTGTAACAATCTTACAAAGTAAAGCTTTTTTGAGCATGAAAAACATTTAATTTTTTTTTTGTCATTTGTGTGTTTATAATCACAAATACATGAATCGGTGGTATATCAGCCATATCGGATAAGAATGTAAATTTATTTACTGTTTTACATCACAAAGGTAATAAAGTCAAGAGTAACAGGTGTCATGAAAGCACATATTTTAATAAAAAGCAGCACGCCTTTTTGATACGTGCTCTTATTCATTTCTACAGCCTGATACATAATTAAGTCAGGAGGAAAATTCGCATTATGCAAAAACAGAAGAACGTTTCAGTACAATCATCAGTCTACTTAATTACACTCTCTAATTATACATAATGTACTTTTACTTGATTGAGGGCCTTTACATATTGTCGGTTGATTTTGTTTTCTTAGAGTTAAAATCATAAGTCAAATAAGATACGTTGGGATTGTTTTAATTGCTGATATATACATACAAAAAAAGGAATATTTATAGATTTGTCCTTAAATTTGATTCAGGTTTATATTCAAAAATGTAAAGATGGAGATGTTATTGCAAAGTTTTAAAATTTTAGAATGAAAAATAGGTTTTATTATGGAACTGTAAAAATCAGAAGTCTCTGTGGTCATAATGTCTGATTACAGCCTGCATTTCCACTTGTGGTCATAGTATCTGATTACAGCCTGCATTTCCACTTGTGGTCATAGTATCTGATTACAGCCTGCATTTCCACTTGTGGTCATAGTATCTGATTACAGCCTGCATTTCCACTTGTGGTCATGGTATCTGATTACAGCCTGCATTTCCACTTGTGGTCATGGTATCTGATTACAGCCTGCATTTCCACTTGTGGTCATGGTATCTGATTACAGCCTGCATTTCCACTTGTGGTCATGGTATATGATTACAGCCTGCAGTTACACTTGTGGTCAATGTGTCTGATTACAGCCTGCATTTAAATTTGTGGTCATGGTATCTGATTACAGCCTGCATTTCAACTTGTGGTCATGGTATCTGGTTACGGCCTGCATGTCGACTTGTGGTCATGGTATCTGATTACAGCCTGCAGTTATACTTAGTACAGCAAGGTAGTTTGCTCGAAAAAGATAAACGCCGATGATACGCAATTGTAGCCTTGCACTAAAACGCCGCAAAATGAGAAACATATATGAAGAATAATTAATGCGAAAGTAAGTTTTACTTTGTCTCTCGACGCCAATGTAACGTCCGTTCTCCATTATATTATACTAAAACGGGAAAATAAGTGCCATTATTCCGTATAGCACGAGATCAGTTTGATTCAATCATCGCGAGCTTATTACTCCAATCACGTTTTAATGGAGGCTCTACATTTTCTTTCGAAAGGAAATCATTATGCAGGATAGTTGAGACTGTGTGGGGTAATCACCCACAAAACAGCTACAAAATTACAAAAGAGCACACCTTCTCGTATCGCGGGTACAGTCTCAAAACCCATACATGTAAACGCACACATGAAAAAATAAACATGCCTTCTTTAGGACTCGAAATGGTCTGTAAAATATTTACTAGCAGTCTATTTTATATAATGAATTTCTTTCTTCATTATGACTGTCACCAATGTCAATATTTTGTTAGTGTTTATTCTTTTTTCAGGGATCCCTCTGGGTCAAATCTAACTACATGGCCTAGATATGACTTGGAAGAACAGAATTATATTGTCCTGAATACGGGGAATAAACTTAGAGTAATGCAGGGGCTCAGACATCGGGAATGCACCTTCTGGAGAGAGTTCATTCCCAAAGTAGTTCAGTCAGGTACACATGCACTCTTTACTACAGCATGGTGATGTGTGTGATTTGGATTTTTAACGTAGCTTTAACAATTTTTCAGTCATATTGCTACGATGTCTGCAGTGTGGCAGTTTATAGTGATGTCTAGCACTGGGGCATCATGCCGCAGACATGTAGCATGATGTCCTACCCAGTCACATTATCCTGGCACCAGGCCGACCACTCCTAACACTAACCCCTTAATGCTGAGCGCCAAGCGAGGCAGCTGTTAGTACCATTTTTGTAAGTCTTTGGTATGACTCGGCCGGGGATCGAACCCACGACCTCCCGCATCCGAGGCGGACGCTCTAACCACTAGGCCACCGGAGCGAGTACAGCATGGTAGTTTGGCTGAGAAAGATATACGCTGATAAGTAGTTCAAAGTAGTTCAGTCAGATATACACGCATACACGTTACTATTTTTACTTCAAAGTATTCTTTATTATTTACAGTAAATTATCAGTCATTATTTCATACAGGGTATTTATATCGAGAAAAGCATTGCTATTGCAAGGTTAGACGGTATCAAAGAGTCCACTAGACAAGCCATATTGTGTACCTGTAAGAGATACCGTATCAATACGTTTAGTACAACACCTACACTGTGTACCTGTAAGAGATACCGTAGCAATAAATCTAGTACAACAGCTACATCATGTAATTGTAAGATATACCGTATCAAGAAGTCTAGTACAACAGCTACGTGTAAAAGATACCGTACCAAGTCAAGTACAACTACTACATTGTGTACTTGTAAGAGATACTGTATCAAAAAGTCAATTACAATAGCTATTATATAAAGGGTATTGTATAAGTAATAATTTCAAATACCAAGAGTCACACTGTTATCGGAAATAGACATATATCATAGACTATGCTTGGTCATTGTAAGGCATGATGATACTATATTTGCTTTGTCAGGACAAAATTCAAATACCTAATTGACTGCTATACTTGCTTTCTCAGGACAAGGTCCAAACATGTACTTGGCTGCTATACTTGCTATGACGGGACGAAATTCAAATATCTACTTGACTGCCAAGTTTAGATTTAACTCAAATATCCACGTGACTTCCATGTTTAGATTTAATTCAAATACCCACGTGACTGCCAAGTTTATTTAATTCATATACCCATGACTGCCATGTTTAGATTTAATTCAAATACCCAAGTGACTGCCATGTTTAAATTCAAATACCTATTTGAATGCCATGTTTAGATTTAATTCAAATACCCATGTGACTGCCATGTTTAGATTTATTTCAAATACCCACGTGATTGCCATGTTTAGATTTTATTCAAATACCCACGTTTATTGCCATGTTTAGATTTAATTTAAATACCCACGTGACTGCCATGTTAAGATTTAATTCAAATACCCACGTTTATTGCCATGTTTAGATTTAATTCAAATACCCACGTTTATTGCCATGTTTAGATTTAATTCAAATACCCACGTGACTGCCATGTTTAGATTTAATTCAAATACCCACGTGACTGCCATGTTTAGATTTAATTCAAATACCCACGTGATTGCCATGTTTAGATTCAATTCAAATACCTATTTGACTGCCATATTTAGATTTAATTCAAATACCCACGTAACTGCCATGTTTAGGTTTAATTCAAACTCCCACGTGATTGCCATGTTCAGATTAAATTCAAATACCTACGTGACTGCCATGTTTAGATTTAATTCAAATACCCACGTTTATTGCCATGTTTAGATTTAATTTAAATACCCACGTGACTGCCATGTTTAGATTTAATTCAAATACCTATTTGACTGCCATGTTTAGATTTAATTCAAATACCTACGTGACAGCAAAGTTTAGATTTAATTCAAATACCCACGTGACTACCATGTTAAGATTTAATTGAAATACCTATTTGACTGCCATGTTTAGATTCATTCGATTATACTACTCCCTTTTCTTTTGCAGAACATCACAACAACGTTACGAGTAATACAATGACAATTGGCTCGTGTCACCTGCTAGTGGTGACTCTCTTTGCCTCCTTCTGGATCTGATAGCCTCGTTTCTAGTTGGCAATTCTCAGCGAGACATCCATGTTTCATATCATCATCAAGTACAACTAGCTATATCTTCAATATATATATATATATATATATATATATATATATATATATATATATATATATATATATATATATATATATATATATATATATATATATGTGTGTGTGTGTGTGTGTGTGTGTGTGTGTGTGTGTGTGTGTGTGTGTGAAGTAATAAGAAAAATCAGCTATTTCTATTTTCGGAATAAGATGTTTTCTTTAGGCTCAACCCCAGACACATTATTTAAAGTAGCCATTTAACATATTTATGTTAACAGGTTAGGGTTTTTAAGTGTCTGGAAATTTTAGAAATTGTTCTGAACTGCGTTCAAGCATTCTCTTCCGTTTGTGATGCACTGTAATATTTGAAGATTGTACTGAATAGAATAGCACTTCAAAAACCCTCTCGAATTTGCATGATGATACTGTGCAAATTCGTTCGTTCTCTGTGTTATAAAGTTTAACAAGGACAACTTTTAAGGTGAAGGTTCCTGCCGTAGAGCAAGCACACAAATATTGGACCTAACATATCAGTCTTTTGTAATGATGAACTGCATAATATTATGAATAGTTATTTTTCGTGGAAATCGGCCACACTCTTAATTTACATCAACGACGTAGGTAAAAGCTGTCACATGCAGTTATAAAGGGAGAAAAATATCAAAACTTTCAACAGCTCGTTAAAGAAATAATTTGATTTCGGGATTAGGTACCATTTTCACTTTTTCAAATTTCTAACTCACACAGTACACAAGTAGAAAATGATATCTTACCCAGTGAAATGTTCACGTGTATGGTTTGGTCTCCACTGTGAGTTATTTCCAAACAAATACCACGCCCTTTTGTCCTGTTCATCCTGTACAATGAACTACTTGCTCTAGAAAAATATTTGATGCAAAGTTGAACATAAATAATATTTGAAATTCTATCAGCGCATATTTTGTTATCAATCCATCAAGTATTGAACTTCAGGCATGTACATACTTAATAAAAGACATTGCAATTGTATATTTAGACAGTGGGTCAACTAAGTTATTTTCTCGATTGCCAGCTGCAGAGAATATTCTTAAACTGTCGCAGAAATGTGCCCATGTTGTTAATGGGCTGTCAGCTGTCTCAGAACTCGTAAATACCAATTAGACTGTGAAGAGAAAATCTTATATGTAAAAAACGCTTTGGGATAATTCTCTGAGAAGGTAAAACAAAATTGAAATTGAATAATTTATGGAAGACACCATTGACAGATACTAAAGAAAGAGTGTTGATTGTGCTAATTGCCTAAGGTGGAGAGAGAGAGAGAGAGAGAGAGAGAGAGAGAGAGAGAGAGAGAGAGAGAGAGAATATATGCATAATGCGCAGAAGAGAGTGGGTACTTTGAAATATTTTGTACAAATATGTGTATGCATGAATGCTATATGGAGGAAATATAGGAATGTTAAATATATGCATTCATTTTATGCGGTGAACTGATTGTACAAATTATGACGACTGAACCATTCATCAGACACAAAATGGGTATTTATTATTAATGTTGCTAAGACTTATTGGAATTCTTGACCTTTCTATCGAACATGTCAAGGGTGTTTCCTACGTTGTCAGTGAGAAGAGGTGTGCTCACATAGACATGCAGACAATAATTGATGCAATTGATTCTGGTGAAATTAATACTATTTCTATTATTTCGGATTGCTTCCGAACCCTATAGAAAAAGCATTGGGAAAGATTCCGATATATTGTATAATCTGCCTACTTAACGCTGGATTGGTTCTGGATTTCTGCATACTGGATTTTTATGTTCAGCTTGTTGATGTAAATTGTAAGATGTTGTCGAATGATAAGTACACTGTAATAGGTGTAGCTGATGCCCAGAACGTCAATACGTACAATATGATGACGTAGTTACTTTCACTCTCAAAGTAGGCCGTTTCTGAATTTATTCAGGTCACTATCGCAAACCTACTGGATCTTTGATTATTTGTATTAGGATCAATTACAGTTAATACAACAAAAGATGCACCACGATCATGTTGCCTTAAATCGTATACCCTGTCCATGTTCCTCTCAAAGTATAGCCTCATGTAACCATCGTCAATGAGTGTGAGAAAAATTTAGTTTTGTTTGAGATTATTATATTCTCTATTGTAGGATGCCAGTTATACGTCAGTTTTGTACTATATAAACCAGCCCGTTTAAATATAATATAAAAATTTGAAAGGTGTATGAAATATATATATATATATATATATACACTTACTTACATATATATATATATAACATATATATATATATATATATATATATATATATATATACTACTCTATATATATATATATATATATATATATATATATATATATGTACTATCTATGCAATTTACTTGTTATATTTGTACATATTTATGTTGACACATTATTGGTGTGTTTATATCAAGGTAGATATGTGATTAAAAGTCTTTAGAATTTTGGACTGCCATTTATTCTTGGTATTATCCGCCCTACTTTTCTCAAACATGGGTGTAAGAGAAAATGTATTCCGGTCCAGATATATAACAGGTATGCTAAAATGAGAGCTCCAATTCAACATAAACAATGCAAACTTTGCTTGGATCATAAGAGCACATTGGGTTCTGGAATTAAAGTGTGAATCTTTCTCAGTTGGATCTCTTAAGCTAATACACAGTATAGTATTTTAATGACAGAATAAGATGGAAATGTACTAAGATGTCCTGTAATATTATAAATATAATTTCGCTGCCTTTTCATAAAATTTCGCAGAAAAATCCTCTCTGCAGACTTGTACAATCATTGAGAATCCCATGTCTTGCGAGACCTTGTTTAGGTATGGTCATCCCATTTTCCACCACGTTTAGAAAGTATTTCCAAAATTATATATTCTCATGCTAACTACGCTTATAGAGATCTCAAAATGTGTCATTTCATTGTCTCCCATGGAGGTACTAAGTAGGACTTTAAATGTGTTGTTCGATAGCCTCCCAAGGAAGTACTGAGGATGACTTTCAATGTGTCATTTTATGGCCTTTCAAGGAAGTACTGAGGATGACTTTCAATGTGTCATTTGATGGCCTTCCAAGGAAGTACTGAGGATGAACCGTTTGATCGTCCACATGTTTAACATGTTGGCCAGTCTCTTTGTTAGGTTACCTTTCAAGTTTCCAGTAATACGTTGTAAGCTGACGACTGCGTTCCTCAGTTCCAAATTTTCGGTGCACGACGTTGCGTCGGGGAGGACAAGACCACTAACTTTCATATAGTCGAACTCGACGAAATGTCTTAAGCCGAGAATGAAAACTTCTCCTAAATCCGCCAATATATAATCACGAAGATTTTTATTTGTGAAACGTGTGCAATATTTTAGTATGATTTCTTTTGTCGGTATTTATTATATATTTCTACCACGTGATGTCTATATTATTATATCTGTGTTCTAATATACAACTTTATCGTATGCATGTGCATTGCTCAGTTTAGTTTGACATTTTTTTATCCATTATCTGGCACGTAAGGACAGTCTTTTGAAACAGCGAAAATTTCCACTTGAAATTTGTGTGTTCTTAAATTAATAATTACACTTCAAACCAATTTTTCGTTTTAACCCCAAAAGAGTCTCTTGAGGAATAAAATTAAACTCCAACAAAAATATGTGAAAGCTAACACACACACACACACACACACACACACACACACACACACACACACACACACACACACATATATATATATATATATATATATATATATATATATATATATATATGCATACACACAAGAATATAAATCCGTCTATTATTGCTGTGTCACATGTTTCAATCATTCATTTACATTATTGACAGAAAAGATAGAGAACATAATGTAAGTCAGTAGACACTCTCCAGAATGATAGCAAGGATGCCAAATGAATTCTGGCGTCAGCAACCTCTTCCAAGCAAATTATTCATGAAACGGTTTCTATATTAGGTACTTCATTTATTCATGCAAGATAATAATGTAATTATGGCCTTTCGTCTCTTATATATATATATTCATTCCACGGTCAGTCAAATATGCTTGATATATGCACTGTACGACTAGGGACAACTACATGTTTCATAAACAACATAACCCGCTATTATTGAGCTATATTTGTATATACACCACTAATAGTTTTACGTGAAAACCT
>JAECUM010022383.1:0-40567 GCA_016617855.1 Megalonaias nervosa | reverse complement strand
TTGGTCTAGGCGTATAGCGATGGATTCAGAACGAAAGGTCCACGGTTAATACATATACAGACATGGTGTTTGCAGCTCGTCAACTCAAGAAAAATACCAGGAACAGACCTATAACCTGTGCACTACCTTCATCGACCTCACAAAAACCTTTGACACAGCCAGTCGTAGTGGTCTCATGGTAAAATTTGGTTGTCAAGAGAAATTCATTGCATTAGTTCAGCAGTTCCATGATGGCATGCTCGTTCGTGTTGTGGACGGTGGTTAGACACCTAAATCATTCACAGTCACCAATGGAATCAAGTAATGTGTTTTGGCCTCAACCCTCTTCAGTATGATGCCTTTTGCCATACTTACTGATGCCTTTCGTGACTATGAAACTGGGATTGATATCAACCAGACTGATCTTCACTCTGACGAGACTATGGGAAAGATGAAATTATATGGAATGACTGTTTGTGATCTTGCTGACGAGTGTTCCATGAATGCCAAAATCTGAGTGACACGCAACGGAGTATGGACAATGCTCTTTAGCTGGTGACAAGTTCGGTATCACAATCAGTATCAAGAAGACAGATGTGATGCACCAACCAGCACCAGGAAAACCTTAGGTAAAGCCTAACATCACAGTAAATAGCCAGACACTGTTGTCAGTGAACACGTTCACCTATGTTTGCAGTGCACCGTGTCTTGCATTCCACATCGATGATGCAACAAACGTCAGAATCACTTTAGCAAGAGTGGCCTTTGGCAGACTTCACGTGTGTGTGTGTGTGTGTGTAAAACCTGGACAGTGTACAAACACCATGCTAAGAAGCTGAACCATATTAAAATAGGGTGCCTGAGGAATGGATGAAGATAAAATATGGCAAGACAGGGTCCCAGGCTGTGATTCGCACATGGGCAAGCATGCCAAATAGCCACAATCTGCTGATAAAATCACAGATGAGACGGGCAGGCCACGCCACCACGATGCCAGATAAGCGATTTTTTTTTAAAAAAAATTCGTCTACGGCTATCTGAAGGTATAAAAGTGATCTCAGGTGGTCAGAAGAAAACGCGTGAAAGAGTCCCTCAAGTCATACTTGAAACATTTCAACACTGACCTCGAGTCTTGGGATGATCACGCACAGGATAGCTCTACCTGACGCAGTCTCGTCCATTCTGTAGCTTCAGATTGTTAATCGAGGATAACTGCAGAGGCAGTGCAGAAGCTCGAGCAGCGTAGATCTCAGACAGTTCAGAGCACAGATTGTCCTGATCAGCTACCTACGTACTAACGGAAATCAGAGCGGTTAGTGATGTCATAGTCATCTTCGAACTCGAAGTAAGAACAACAGTAAAAAAAAAAAAAAGACATGTCAGAGGCAACAATGTTTTGAACTGGGTGGTTGTTAGCACTGCTACAGTCGCAGTTGACTTGATCAGGTGTTGCGGGAATAGCTACCGTTGTAATTGTTACCTTTGCTTTTAGCGGGTTTTGTGAAACATTGTTAGTATTTGTTGCAAAATAACTTTCTAGGAAACATTGATCTAAAGTTTGAAAACATCGTGAAATAGTAAAATCAGCCATGAGAAGTTTATTTTAATCAGCAATAAGAGCAACAGGTACAAAGAGATAGAAAAATACGGTCAAGAACAACATAGCTATAGGAAGATCCAGGACACAAAAACCCTTTGATGTTTTCGAGAAGGAAAGAAACTGAAAGAGAATAGGAACTTTAACAGCGGTGGCCTGTGCGTAGCATAGTTCTTGGCTGTTTTTCAACTGCACCTATACGGATCGTGTCTATATTAAAAATCGACGGTCTCCTTGAACAAGTCTATTACAGTGTGACACTGAGAAAATTGAAAGTCACTGGAAGAACATGGTATCTTATGATCTCAAGACTAATTCAACGAAATAAAAAAAATGAGAAATTATACAGCCATTGAATGGTTTTAGCAGAAAATGTACTGGCTTAACGAACAATATAACACCTAACACGAATACCCGACAGAGTTGCGAAATAAGAATGATTAACTGAGAAGTCTGTTTAGTGCAGAAAAAAGCACGTTTAATAGAGCTACGATCCAGATCTATCAAAACAACTTACCATTTGTGCATTACAGATTTTAATTTAAAAACCAAATCAACAAAGAGGTTGACATTCGCGTAGTTTACAATGTTACGTATCGGCTCGTTCAAAAGTAACAAAAAAAAAAGAGTGAAGACAACGCGCTTTGTAAGTTTTAACAAAAATAATTTATTTCCCTAGAAAACACGGTGAAAAGGTGAAAATATGAAATAGGACTTACGGTTTGTGAAGAAAATCCAAACATTTATCCTAGAACTGAAACAAAATACAAGTCCTATCACTAAATAATTTTATTATTGCTAGAATCGATACTTATACCAGAAATAAATAAAAACATAGTAACATTCAAAATTGAACTGAAGCTTGAATTGGAAGTAATAAATATTGTATTATATTACAATGAATAGATTTTAAAAATATTATGGAAACAAAAAGTCTGGCGAAAGAACTAAATTTATTCTAGGATGTGTTCGAGATTTCATTTTTACGATTTTGCACCTAAGGGGCAAGGTTTCGGGTTTAATATAGTCCGTGTTGTATTACTATCCTTTATAGATGAAATTAGGATATGCATTTTCTGGCTTTGTTTCAAGGTTGTGTGTGTGTGTGTGTGTGTGTGATTTGGATTTTTAAGGTAGCTCTAACAATTTTTCAGTCATATCGCTACGATGTCTGCAGTGTGGCAGTTTATAGTAATGTCTAGCACTGGGGCATCATGCCGCAGACATGTAGCATGATGTCCCACCCAGTCACATTATCCTGACACTAGGCCGACCAGTCCTAACCCTAACATCTTAATGCTGAGCGCCAAGCGAGGCAGCTGTTAGTGCTATTTTTGTAAATCTTCGGAATGATTCGGCCGGGGATCAAACCCGCGACCTCCTGCATCCAAGGCGGACGCTCTAACCACTAGGCCACCGGAGCGGTCTTCAAGGTTTAGTACTTTCGTGTATATGTTTATTCATGTTTGCGAAACTCCCCGCGTTTACAAGATAAAATTTCGAAACTAAAAGCTTCTAAGTTCAATTATATTTGAACACTATTGACAAAACATTATCTTTCAATACACAAAATATGATAAAATTTTGTAGTTGCTTAAATAATCGTGATAAAGGTCTTAAACCTTAAAGACGTTTTGCAGAGTGAGGTACTTCTGAGAAAAAAATATTCGTTCTAAAATAAGTGGTATATATACTGTATTGTTTTTATTTCCCCGTTGAAGCTGCGGCGATTAAAGTATTTACTTCTGATGCAGTGGGACCACTTAGATTCGAGTGAAAGTTATCCGGTCAGTTTCAAAAAGGTTCCTAGTTATTACAATGACTCCATTCATTCATTATCTAGTAGTTGTTCTCCTGAGATGGATTGGTATTTCGTTTTCACAGTAACGGCTAAAGCAACAATTACTATCTCTATGAAAAAAGATAAAATAACAGATGGAAGCAATTCCAGGATATCTGTGAATAATTTTTAAATACATGGCATGTGAAACTGTTCACCAGAGATTTAAGGTACAATGCAGTTTCATGTGCTGTGTAACTGAAATAATGGCACCAATTTGATGTCATACTCACCTTGCCTCAACCATGCAGCCCAATTAAAATGTCACACTTGACGATGAATTGATGAAAAACAGAGGTGTCTTCCAAAAGAATGAAGAAATATTTTCACCTTCGGTAAGAATGTTTTTGTATTCATATAGGATTCTATAGGTATATACAGTATGCAAATGGAATTCTAAAAGTACATACAATGTGACTTCAGTTTACAATAGGCATATACAATGTGGCTTCGGTTTACAATAGGCATATGCAATGTGGCTTCAGCGTACAGCACTGTAAAAGGATCTGCAAACTAGCAGACAATATTTGAAATTTGCTGTGCCCCATTCAAAGCAGCTTTTCTACGTCTTTGGTAAGTCAATAACTGCAAAACTTAACTGTATTTTTTTCACTATCTTTTAAATATTCTCTCAGTTTAAGCTTAAATGTCAGGAATTAAAACAAATATTTAAGGAAAAGTTAGAAGAAAAACCACACTGTTAATTAAGGAAACATTTATTGAGAAGAAAAACAATACCACAAAAATACACATGAATGTAGAAATAAATATTAAAATATAACATTGGAAGAAATTGCAAGTAAGGGTAAATGTAAAATACAACCCAAGAATGTTGTACATATTGTACAGTCTGTGATTTTTCTGATAAAATTTTCAAACTAACTACTATGATCTTCGTCTTTTGTATAAGACAAAAATTTCAAAATGTTTAAAAAGTTAACATTTATTCCAGAACTATAATTTGTATCGACGTAAGGTGTACAGATAATCAGAAGGTATAAAAATTACAAACAAAAACTGTATAATAAAATATTCAGAATAAAACACTCCAAAAAGAATAAAAATTACAATCAAAACTGTACAATAAAGATTCTGCACAAAACACTCAGAAAGGATACAGTAATTAAAGATACCATTCTGACTTGTAGTGTAGTCATAGTGGATACAGTGATAACCATGCAGAGTATAATGAGAAATTTGTACAGACTTGCTTTCTTTATTAGGTAGTTCTCTTATGATATTATTTTTACTTTATGTTCAACAAAAAAGAGCCTATACACCAAAAAAATCTGTATTATCAGTGAGATAATAGCACCTTTATTAATTAAATAGGAAAGTTTTTCCACATGTAAAAAGTGTAAAATGTGTAATAAAAACATTTATCTGTTTCAGGTTGTGTTTGGCTCAGGAACAAACAAAATTTCTACAGCTGTAGAATCCCTGACAGCAGAATGGACAGAAAAATTCTTAATAACAAATCAGTGATTTTACTTATAAAATTCATTAAATAATTATGGAAGTCTTTGGGGGGGGGGGGAAGCAAAATATTATGCACATTTGAGCTAATGTATTACAAGTAACAAGTAAGACCAACATTAACTAAATCTGATCTTGTCATTAGTGTTATTCAATAAAAGCTGACTGAATTAGGAATGTGATGGTCGCATATTAACTATTTAAATATCCTGGTTTTTAATATCTTGTAATCAATCAGCAGTTTGGAAATCAGGCTGTTTGCATTATCTTTATTTCATATTAACTTTACATTCTTGTATTACCTTTTCATATTGATATTAATTTTTCATACTAACTTTTTGTACTTGTGAATCTGATTAAAACATCATGGATATTATACCAATGCATTTTCAACACAAACAGTACATTTATTTGGATTCTTTAACACCATTATTTGTCAAGACTTTACCAAATAATACAATCAATTTTGCACAATTTTAATTCATAACAACTGTTCAATAAACTGATCTTATAAAATACTAGTAACAAATGTTTTACATCATGTATCAATGTTTACATACCTGCACAGCAAACTACTATATATATAGAACATCTGCAATTTGAATATTTGCTTATATTATAATGAACTAGATTTAACAGTCAGGAATTCTTCTTAAAAAAAACCCCCTCAAATTTATACACCAATTAAAAAATCAGGAGACTAGTGCAACAGAATGTGTGATAGTGTCAGTAAGTGTAAATTACATTTCCACACAAAATCATTTCTAGTTCATGTTTGATGGTGGTAAACTCAGTAAATGTGCACATGGGAAAATGCTCAAGTGTTCCAAACATACTGCACTATGAACACCACAAAAAAAAATTGAAGGGATCAATATTATCAAGTTTATTTTATTCAGAATCGGTCTTAAGTTTTATTCTTTCAAATTTCAATAGTTCCATAACATTTAACATGAAAATATACTATAAAAACTGTAAAAAAAACTAACAGTTTACAAACTGTAAAAAAAGTCATTTACTCTCAGATCTGGTGATAAATATTAAGGATAATGGATAAAATATGGCTGGAGCAAAAGAAACAAAGAAATAAGTTCAGAATTAGAAATTCTGACAAAAACAGAATTTTGGAGATATGGTAATAATAAATACAGAGCAATTCAGTCAAAATGTCCTTTTATTTGACTAAAATAAAATAGGTTTCATGCAGTGTTGCAATGTACAGAAAAAAAAAAGTTGGAAGAGAAATGGATGTCAAGAGACATAAATTGCTTTTCCATAGGTTCAACTTCAGTAATATCTTCATGTGAGCATTAATGAGTTTCTTTATATAATTATCAAAAATAAGTAATGATAAGTGTGACAGGAATAGTTTTAATTACATATTACAAAGAGTGTTCTGGAGCTAAATATACTTCAGTAAATCAACATTAAAAAAATACCAAAAAATGGCTTTAGTCAAATCTCTAGAATTCATGTTTTATTTCAATTATTTATTAATATTAGTTTGGGACCATTTCAGCACCTGATTTTAAATAACATGAAGTTAAAATTAGTGGACCAATACCACCACACCATTAAACATTTCTGGGAAAAACCAAGCTCAGTAAACAAAAAAGAAGCCCTAACTTAATACTGAAAGATAAGGCATTCATGTTAATGAATCACTTCTGAAAACAATACAAGAGAATTTGTTTCCAGAAAATTTAATTCCAATATTGGGACCTTTTCAACAATAGCATTGGGTTTAAAGGTTCCATTGTACTGGATTCTCAACAAGAGTATGTCAGCAAAAGCATGATTACAATATAACTATTTTGGCTGCTACAAGAAATTTATTACACATGGTAAATTAGATGTTAATTATACAGTAAACTACACACTGCCTTTTTCAACACAACAATAATTCTGCATTTGAAAATTTACAACTGATGAACAAGGGATTTTACCTATCTAGAAATTCATCAGTTCATGTTATTTAATTATAAACTGTGAAAAATGCAAACAATGAAATGCATATATCTCTGTCAGGAGGTAGATAGAGTAAATCAAGGCCTCAAATTGAAAGTTTGTGACAACACTATATAGGTCATTATGAAGATATATTGTAGATAATGCAAATCTTACACAGTTCAATCTTGACCAAGTTGTTGTAACTAAATAAATGGAACAAAATACTTGATAATTTAACTACAGTACAAATTTGATCATTAAAACATCAATCACCTGATTATTCAGCGTCATTCAAATAAATTTCTCAGTTCCAGTCAAAAACATTCTCTGGTCAGTGGCAATAAAAAAAAAATTAAAAAACAAGTGAAAACTCAAAACAAAAGTTTGGACTCGCAGCTTTGCGAGTTTCCAAAGTTTTTCTGGATTTTGAAAATTGTATCTTTTTATCTTAATCAACAATAAATGTTCAATAAAATAATTAATTTTGTCAAATTGCCACCTATACTCACTTATACTTATAAGCTGAGTCCAACTGAAACAACACTGATCCTGATCTGCCAGTACCAAAATGCACTGTCAGATGAGGGTCTCTATTGTTGGTTCTAATGATTACTCCTAACAAACTGCATACACCTAGATCTACCAGTGCATATTATGGCAGATCTGTGTCTGTGTAATGTACATAGTGCTTCTTAAAGGGGATTTATCTACAGCTTAACATCAAAGAGAAATAAAATAACATTTAGAATCAATGACATATTCCTATCAACAACATGCATATACTGTATTAGTTATCTACATTCACCTTACCACATGCAAAAACATTCTAATCACTTAATTGTTTTCATATTTAAAATAAAACAAGGATGCTTTCTGGGCAAACTACCAAAACTCATTAACACAAACAGTAAAAGTATCAAGAAATAATACCATAGTACTAGTCTAATATGAAAGTTGTTCACTGGTGCAACAGAAATTTCACACAATGACTTGTCATTTCATTAAGATGCAGTAAGTCATAGTTAATGGACATAGTGAAAAAATAATATTTTGGTAAGCTGATGCTGTCCAAACTCCATCTAACACCGGTAAGAAAACATCTGCTACCCTAATGGATATATACCGTAAATACTTGCTTATAAGTTGAATCAAACTGCAGACAATAAAGATCCTGATCTGCCATAGCATAATGTGCCTGCAGACCAGGGTATATAGTGTGACCCCACTATAACATGGTGCTTGGGGTCCAGAACCTGTGTTACTGACTGAACCTTGTTATAGTAAAACCAAGTCAGTTAGCTGAAGAAAATGGGGTGTGGATGTGGGTGTGGGGTGGGTGTAGTAAAAGTGGGTGCAAAAATATATGTTTTTGAATACTGACCTGCATATTGACAATTTATATTTGTGTAATACAATCCATAATCCGTTAAGTACCATACATTTATATAAAACATCCATGAACTTGAGTGCAGATCACATTATAAAATTCATGAATCAGTCATATCCCATTAGAAAACACAAATAACACATACAAAATGGTAGTTCTTATTTGATCTATATCCAATTATCGCTAAACAATTAACAATGATATTGTCACAAGTAGCATGTTTACATGCTACATATACTTAAATTGGCCTAAATTTTGGTCACCTGGAGATGGCTATCATTTTGCCAAGACTTCCCTGGGGATGAGGCTACTCATAGTTAAATAAAAACATCTGAACAAATTAAAAAGTTTAACAAATGTCTTTGTGAGATACCCCATCTTCAATTAACTTGATGGCCAGATATCTATAGTTTCAAAAGATCAGAAATTTGCATTTTATGCTGTTATAGGTAGTGGTCGTAAGCATAAACCTTTTCCTGCAGAAAGGAAACTTTCATGGCACAATGTTCCTGTCCCTTTGGAAAATGCAACAATCCATCAGACTCCATTGCTTTTATTTAAGTTTGGTGCTGACTTCCTTTGATGAAAGGTTCTCGTTTTTATTGAAGAATGTAGTCAGCTTTCTTTGATAAAGGGTGTGTGTGTTCTTGAAGTCAATGCTAAAGGACAGTTTTGGCCAGCGCATTATGTGATGGCAGATCTGGGTCTGTGCAGTTTGCAACTGGACTTGGCTAATAAGCAAGTAATTACAGTACATGGACAGACTTCATTCTATGCGGAGTGTATACTTTATATCTTGTGCAATTATGTGCATATTTTCACAATCAACGAAAAATCTATCTCTATGAATGAATGATGTGCCTCACATGCAAAATAATGTGAGGTTGTACCTCTAAGGTTCCATGTATGATATACCTCACTTGTAAATAATGTGAGGTTTTACTTCCAAAATATCTGAATTTCAGGAATTCAAACATAAAACTTCAGTTAGTAATAGCACTTGTGAAAAAGATGTGTAATAGAAGATTTTATAATTACCTTTATTAAAGCATATTTTTGAGTCAAGTCTAATAAAAATTTGTGATGGTCATCAAGATTAACAACTGTTGGATAATTCATCATAAATTATACAAATCTGGTCTAATGAAAGGTATTAAGAGCTTTTAAACTTCTCAAAATTTAATTACTAAATTTTCAAATACTTTTAAAAACTAAACATAATATTTTTAAAGAAGTACTTCTTTTATTATAAGGAGGAAAAAATGTGGACAAATTTTAGCTAGAGATGTTAGATCAAAAGCATTCTTAAAAATGTTAATTACTATAACAGTATAGCATTTTGAAAAGAGTGGATTCTTATGGTGCAGAAATGTAGAATCTTAACATAGGTACCACTGCCATTGACAGAAAAGTTTTAACAAAGTCATGCAATGCTTATACGAGACAAAATAAGGATTAATTTGCATTGCTAGAATAACCCAAATTAAAACTTCTTCATATTTGATAATTTTCAACTTTTGTGGTGCCAAAATCAACCATTCATCAGGATGTTGTCAAGCTATTCTAATTTATGTTGAGAATAGAAAGGTACAAAGTGCCAAATGCCAGACCAAACACACGGTTCCCCCACTTTTCTAAAGATAAATTTCCAGGTCATTTCCAGGGTTTTTCCAGGATGAAATTTTTTCAAGGTTCACATATGACCATTACTGAATGGAATTAAAGAACATTTTTGATTATAAAACATGCATTTTCTAAATCTAAAGATGTTTCTCTTTCAAGACTCTACAAAACATCTAAGTCAGAAAAGATGATTATGTACAAAACCACAAAATGTATCACATGAAACAAGTTTGATCATAGTCCTATAAATTGGCATGTAAAGTCATTTCAGTGTACAGAATAAAAATTCTAACTTTATTTTGCTGACCTGCATTATGCTGCTAAGTGGGTACAAGATAATGAACATAAATTATGTTTTGTTTCCTTTCAAACTTTTAATTCTAAAGAATTATAATATATATATATATATATATATATATATATATATATATATATATATATATATGCATCTCATAGAAAGTAACGTTTCCTATTACAGTATAAAAGAAAACAAACAATAAATGCAAATAATTAGACTCTTGTCTTGTAATGAAAAGAGTTTAACCCTGAATTTATTTGAGCCAATAAAATCTCAAACAAGATTTTTCAAACAACCTAAGATCCTTAAGATGATCTGGTTAAAAATCCATCATTTAAAAAACATTTTCAAAAGGGTTGATTTCAATTTTGACAAAAGACCTTCAAAATTATATACTGTTGCATAAACAAGGACTGAATTTTCTGTAAAATCAACTTGTCTTCTTGTAATTCATTAAACCAGTCCCCAAACCTGTACTGATACAGGGGTTCGTATCGTTTTTTAATATATAGTACAAGGGATGACAATTTCTCATTTCAGCTCCGAGATTCAACAATTTGAACTACAAATTTGGCTTAAAACGAATAGCAGTCCGTTTTCTAATCCGAGTTTCCTCCGAATATTCCCACCCTATTTTTCATATTTGGACATTTAGGTTGGGGTGTGGGCTCATTGCAATTGCATATAAAAAATTTGGAATTTGCTGCTACCGTGTGGTAGTGACATATAGCGGGCCTAAAAAATTTACACTTATGTTATATTGACTCATACCTGCAGGAAATTGATAGGAAAATGATTTATTTTCTCAGAAATGGCAAGTATCATAATAGTTATGTCTTTAATCCGCTGACAGACTAGACGAAACTACGGCATAGATGAAACTGACCTGGAACTCACCATTTTCAATACTAGTCACATGACTTCACAAATCTCAAACGACGACAACGGAAATCCAATAGTCATGTGATATCAACAACAAACTCCTTTATAATGTTGTTGTACAGAAATTCAATTACATTAAATGAAAGTCAGATACTTTTTGTAAAAACTAGAAATCTGGCCAGTCTGATTTATCAAACAGACAGCACATGTCAATGTAGTAGTCACATGATACAACAACACTCCAAAAGTTGTTCTCGGAATATATAAATATGGAGAATTTTGTGTTCTTTTGTTTTTGTATTTGTATTACAACCGGTATATGACTTTCATTTAATATTTTTTTATTTATTTTTTTTCTCTACAACATTTGAAAATGTGGGTTGTTAGATTTGTGTACTAGTGCGATTAGCAACGCAAATCGCGAGTACCAGGTCACATTTCATCAACGCTGTAGTTTTATCTTGTCTTTCAGCAGATTAAAGACATAACGATTTTAATACTCACAATTTCTGAGAAAATAAGTAATTTTCATATCAATTTCATGCATGTATCACTCGATCTAACAATGTTTAAAGTTTTCTAGGCCATCCGGTAAGTGGCTACGCTTCGCCACCACCATGTTGGCGTCTTGAGACGCCAGACTGGTTTTCATATCTTCCAGGTAAGGAAGATACGGATATCGAGCTGACTTTGAAAATAAAAGTCTACTACGAATCTAATCCACTGAGTGTTTGGATTGACTCAGCATACATGTTTATTGCAAGCACTCAAATGATCCATACTGCACCCTCCGAATATTCTGGTTAGAACTTGATAAATTTAACTCACGATCAGTTTACTTATGTCTCAATTACGTGACTGTTTCGAGCGTCAAGTGGTGGCAGAAAATTCCCAGGTTTTTCCTGACTTTCATCAATATTTGCGAAATTCAAGGACTTTTCACGGTTGGGAAAAAAATTACCATTTCTCCTGACTTTTTCCTGATTTCCTGGTACCGTGAGAACCCTGCAAACATGACTAAGGCCTGGCCATATTAGGAAAATTTTTAAAAAATTTTTTTTCATCAACTGATTTTAAGACCATGATTAAATTTAACAGTCTGTGCAACAGGTTTACAGTAATATGAAATTGAACAGGTTTACAGTAATATGAAATTCAAGAGGTTTACAGAAACAGGAGATTCAAGAGGTTTACAGTAACAGGAGATTCAAGAGGTTTACAGAAACATGAGATTCAAGAGGTTTACAGTAACATGAGATTCAAGAGGTTTACAGAAACATGAGATTCAAGAGGTTTACAGTAACATGAGATTCAAGAGGTTTACAGAAACATGAGTTTCAACAGGTTTATAGTGAAATGAGTCATAAGTGACCACTAACTTACACATAAATGAATATACTGCAACTACATTTTTAAATTCACAAGAAGAAACGCTTTGTAGACTGATAGCCACATATACACCGTTACAAATAAAACAACTCTATCTGACTTATGGTTTTCATCAGAAGATTTCCTATGGTGTCTACTTGGTTTGAAATGAAAATGACTAGACCTCAATATTGTCACCACTGAGGTGATCTTGAAAATATTGTTATCTCTACTCCCAAATGGACGGATATATAAACACGAGTTTTCACCAATAAACTTATTATGATACCTAACTGGTTGTAAATGAAAATGGTGCCAGTGATACAGCCAATATGGCTGCCATGACAGCTATTGTGAAAATCTTGTTGTCACTACTCCCCCTGAATGGATGATTTTTATGATATTGGGTTTTCACCAAAAAACTTCTGATGTCGACTTTGTTCTAAATGAAAATGGTGCCAATCTGACATCCAATATGTCCACCACAGCAGCTAATTTTAAAATATTATTATCCCTAAAGAATATTAGAGATGGTTTCACCATTTAGCAGTAAAAAGAAGACTTGGTCTTATCCAGAATTCCTTGAAATTCTTTTTGCCCAGTATATTGTCAGAGTCTTCAAGGGACTCTTGTTCTTTTAGCCATATTATCTGCTTTGATCAAATCTGATGAGGTACAGAATTTTAGAGATTTTTATCTGTTTATTACTTTGAAATAATGTTTATGATGATATATTAATTTGAAATAGTTGTGCAAGACCTGTAATTGGAAAGTTAAGAGCTATCACAAGTTGTCTCCCTTACACATGTAATTGAACACCACATATCTAATCATTAGCAATTACATCAGTTATTGCCACAACTGGCGAATCCAGATCCTGTGGATTTAATCAGATTTGGATGCAAAGAATTCCAAATGCAATATAGACTGAAATTACACAGTCTCATGAATATACACAAAAAAATATACCCGTAACAGTTCTTTGCCAGCTGAAACTGCTGAAAGAAAACCATGCATGCCCACCCTATAGCAAGATGAAAATTGTTAAATTCTACACCAATATGGTAGTGTCTCACTTCAGCCACTTCATTTGTCCTTCATCATAAGGGTTTTGGCTAAAATTTCATAATAATGGCAAAAAACTCTTCCAAAAATGATATACTCCACACTTTGATGCAGATCATTCAATCCAGTTGCTTTTTTTAAAACAAAAGAAACATAAAAGCATTTAATGGAACACATTGCCATACTTCTGTTACATGAGGTACCAAGTTAAACTGAAGGGTTGTATAGTGAGGGACCATTGTACTAACTGGGGTCTAGTAAAACAGTTGCAAGGTGTATACAATATTTTGCAGACAAGTATTAAACAATTTGGTTTAAAAGAAGATATTTCTTTGGGTGGATGGATTAGTTGTAAATAAACTTACATAAAAATCATTCATTCTTAAAAGATGGCAATGGATGTATCAAAGATGTAACCAGTTTAGCCTGCATAGCTGCTCTGTGGTGGCCATATTTGCACCATGTTTATTTAAGACAAAGTAGAGATCAAAAGAAGTTTTTAGTGAAATCCATATTAATATGACAACCCACTTGGGAGTAGTGGTAACAAGATTTTCATGATGGCTGCCATGGTGACCATAATGGAGGTCAGCTTGGCACCAGTTTCATTTAAGACAACTAGAAGTCTTTTAGTGAAAACGCCATGTTGATATAATCATCCATGCAGGTGGAGTAGCGATAACAAGATTTTCATGGTCACTGTGCTGGCTATATTGGATGTCAGATCATCACCATTTATAATTAAGACAAAAAATCCATTATAAGAAGTCTTGTATTAAAACCTCATGTTGATATAATCACCCATTCAGGGGTAGTGATAGCAAGTTTTGCAAGATGGATGAGTGACAATCAATAAAAAAGCACTAATGAAGTCACTAAAAATTATTAATGAGCACAATACAGCACTCCCTCACTATAAGGTACTTCATTATAACACATTTTCTTTACAAGGCATGTATGGCAATGGATCCCATTATGTAGTAGTAAAATCGATGTAAAGTGTACTTCATTATAAGGTAATCTCACCTATATTGTGGTATAATCTATGCCTTATATTGAGGGTATTATAATGAGGGAGTGTTGTGGCATGTAATTAGTGAATTTAAAAAGAGTTTTTGGAACATTAATTCACCACTACTGTGCTGAAAATTGATTTAGATGCAAAACTCAACCTGGCAGATGGACAAGGTTTCCATTATACTGAAACTGGCAGAAGGCAAGGTTTACACTATAATGAACCTGGCCGGATGGACAAGGTTTACATTATAACGAACCTGGCAGATGGACAAGGTTTACACTATAATAAACCAAGCAGATGGACAAGGTTTACACTACAATGAACCAAGCAGATGGACAAGGTTTACACTATAATAAACCAAGCAGATGGACAAGGTTTACACTATAATGAACCTTGCTGATGGACAAGGGTTACACCATACTGAACCTGGCAGATGGACAAGGTTTACACTATACTGAATCTTGCTGATGGACAAGGTGTACACTATAATGAACCTTGCAGATGGACAAGGTTTACACTATAATGAACCTGGCAGATGGACAAGGTGTACACTATAATGAACCTTGCAGATGGACAAGGTGTACACTATACTGAATCTTGCAGATGGACAAGGTGTACACTATAATGAACCTTGCAGATGGACAAGGTTTACACTATACTGAATCTTGCAGATGGACAAGGTGTACACTATAATGAACCTTGCAGATGGACAAGGTTTACACTATAATGAACCTGGCAGATGGACAAGGTGTACACTATAATGAACCTGGCAGATGGACAAGGTGTACACTATAATGAACCTGGCAGATGGACAAGGTTTACACTATAATGAACCTGGCAGATGGACAAGGTGTACACTATAATGAACCTGGCAGATGGACAAGGTGTACACTATAATGAACCTGGCAGATGGACAAGGTTTACACTATAATGAACCTAGCAGATGGACAAGGGTTACACCATACTGAACCTGGCAGATGGACAAGGTTTACACTATACTGAATCTTGCTGATGGACAAGGTTTACACTATAATGAACCTGGCAGATGGACAAGGTTTACACTATACTGAATCTTGCTGATGGACAAGGTTTACACTATAATGAACCTGGCAGATGGACAAGATTTACACTAAACTCAGCCTGACAGATAGACTAGATTTACACTATATGTGCCTACCACATTTATGGTGGGGCAAAAAAAAAAATCCCAATACACAAATAGTATGACTTTCATCATACTAGTATATGAAGTTGTACAGATTCTTTTAAAACACTAAAAACAAACACAATGATAATAATGGGGATGAATTAAAATGGGTACAAATTTAACTTGAACCATTAAAATGAGAATACTGAAAATAAATTACAAAGGAACAGAATATGAACAAAATATATACACCAGAGACCACAACTTTCAGTACATACAGATTAAAACAATTTTTTGTGCAACATAAAAAAAGCAAAGCTTTATTTTTGCCATAAAATAAAATGTATACATGTTTCATTGTGAATGTACACAAAACAATTCCATCTACATGGGGTAAAACTTTAAATTCAACAAACCCTTGTGAGTATAAATAAAAGTAAATGTACCCTATAGCAAAAGGTGCTGTTATAATATTTATAAATGCATCAAAAGAACAACCCTGTAAACAATTGTATATTATTATGGTGATTAGTTTCTAAGTCAGAACACATACCAAAAAAGCTTTCCTACTTATCAATATTCTAAGATCCCATTTTTGGTCACAACAGACATAGGGACCAGAATGTCAACAAGTTATCGCAAATTACAAATCGTCTGCATGCACAATATTTTCATGCATTTTGCTTTAAAACTAAATTTAGAAAATATGACCCACCAATCATGCATAATACAGTCGTAATTTGCAAAAACTTTATTTCTACAAGTTACAAGAGACATGCATACAAGACGAATCATGATTTTGAGAACACAAGTACTCCCTCTTGCAGACATGAAAGCTGAGGTCAAAATGTCAGGCAATCCAGAGTGGCAATTTGATTGGTGAATAAATATACTGTACTAACAAAAAAAAAACTACCTAAGCAAAACTTAGTCACTTACTTTAGGCTAAGATGGAAGTTTGATTTTAGTCAGTAAATCTATCTGAACAAAGAGCATGGATCCATAGTTATAAATCTATTCATAATGTTTCATATATCTAGCTTACACATTTAATCAGTTGTTTTTAGATTAGTTCTTTTTCCAGAAATGAAACTGGCAGCCCTTTTTCTAACTGATTAATCAAACTGACATGCTAGATTGCATGAACCGTTGATCTCAACTTTTGTGTCTGTAAGAGCGGGTAATAATGTTTCAAATAAAAACTGTGCATTGAGTATGATACATTTACTTATGATGCATTAGATGCTTTGTATTTACTTTAATGAAGTACCATATACCAAAAATATGAATAGGGGAAACAATTCCAACAATTCAGTTCAACTGAGTTGAATATCCCATCCTTAAATGTCTGCAACAGAAAGTAGCATGTTTAGGAAATAGGTAATGTCAAATCTAGTCCTGCACGTGTGAAAGCCAGTGTCCCACAAGGACTCAATGCTCTTCCTCATTTTCATTAATGATCTTCTATTTCCTACAAAAATTCTTTAACAGATTTGTTTGCTGATGATAGTGCATTAGATACTTCTGGTCCATGCATTAATGAGGCTAAGGTCAGTTTCAATGAGCTTACAAATACCAAACAGGGACAATAACATGCTTTTGAAAGAAAAGGAAAATCATGTTATGCTAAAAACTACTAATAAGAAACTGACTCACATGGAAAGAAGTAATATGACTTAATTATTAAATATTCAGACAGAATGTTTCAACTTACAAGTTTGTGTGTGTGTGTGCATGTGTGTGTGTGAGAGAGAGAGAGAGAGAGAGAGAGAGAGAGAGAGAGATAGTATACTAACATTGTAAGATTGCAAGCATAAAATAGTGAACTTGTACATTCCATTGCAAATGAACAAATGATACAATCAATAAGAGTTCAGGTAAATCAGGTTTCATATATATGTCACTTACCATGCTTGCATAAACCAGTATGTGTGTGCATGGAGAAAATCTCAGGAATATTAATAGCACATAACTAAAAGTAACAACCTATAAAGGAATCAAGTATGTTTGTATGCAAGAATGCTAGTAATGTCTGTCCCAGTCAAACATACCGTATATGGGACCCACGGAACTTTTCATGTGGATTACTCACCTACAGATGCAATTTAGAATTTTGTTTAATGTCAGTGACACTGCCTTCCCTGGGTACCATGTATGTGCAAATGGAACAGGCCTGAACAAAAAAATGTTTAATTTTAAAAAATGCTTATATATGAAATATAGAAAACTTTTAGGGAAATATTTTTTTATATTCTTTTTTGAATTCCTGTATTTTCACAAGTGAAAATTTTAATATTTCCCGTATGTGATGCTTGAATGTATGTGCCTGTTGAAGTTATACTTGCAGCAAGAAAAATGGGCATTTTGTGCACCTGAATAATAATGGAAAATACATTAACTATCACGTATGTAAATTATTTTTGCCAAAGATATCTGACTCAAACCATTTGTTTTTTGACAAAGTTGCATTTCTTGTACTACCTTGACAAGAATTTCAAAAGCCATCACTCAATCTGTTTTTGAGGTAAAACAAAGTAAAATATTTTACAAAAAGTAAAAATTTAATTTAATGCAACTGAGTAAGCCATCCCGAACTAACTGCTGGTAGCTTTTATGATCTGCGAACTGAAACTGAGATGAACTTATGAAAAGGACATAGGGTGGTGTGCTGAAGTGCATGTTTAATCTTCTAAGCTTAGAGTCATCACCAAGTTTGTTATACAATAAAAAGAAAATTTTATTTTCCAGAATAAATACTGGATATATTTCAATGTGCGGTATAACAAATGACATGTTTTACCGCTCAATGAAATATATCTGGCATTAACATGGGAAAAGAAAATATTTTCTGTATATGAGAAAAAGCTTATACATGAAAAATATATGAGTAGAAGAGAATACAGATCTTTTAAATCCAGTAAATGCTTCAGGTGTTAAATACACTAAATAAAAGCAGTTATAAAAGAATTGTGCAGTAAAAGAAGACTACCATGAATGGCACATTATTTGTTCATGTCATGTTTTAATAGCCCATCTATGTAGATAACTGAACTCCATGCTCTGAACCATATTTCTTCTATCACTTTCTGTGACATTGACCTTTGACCTTTCTACCCCCCCCCCGTCTTCTCTGTTGGTCCAGTCTGTGGTGTAGAGATTGTGTCACTTTGCAGAAACCATTTTTCTTCTTTCAGCCTCAGTGATATTGACATTTGACCCCAGTGTCAACAGGTTTTTTCTTACCCCAAGTGCAAGCCATCCACAAGGTTTCATTAATGTATGTGATGCAGAAATGATGACATTGTCTGAAAACAATTTTTATTCATTCAGTCAGACTAACCTTGATCCTTGACCCTTTCAGTCCAAAACTGATAGGATTCTTCTTGCCCCCACATGTAAGCTATCAAAAATTTGGTAACTGTAGCCGGTTGTAAACTCAGGTGATTTTGTGGAAACCATTTTTGTTCTTTCAGCTGCTGTGACCTTAACCTTTAACCTTTTGATCCCAAATCAGTAGGGTTCTTCTTTACCCCAAGTGCAAGTTATCCAAAAAAGATTGATAATTGAAGATTGTGGACAACTCAAGTCATCGTGTGGGAACCATTATTCTCTTTTCAGTCACTGTGGCAACTTTGGAGCTTTTGAGCCCAAATTCTACACAGATCTTCTTGACCCCAAATACAAGATATCCATAAAATTTGGTACCTGTAGATTGTGGACACATTGATGTATTGTGCAGAACCAACTTGGTAACAGATGTATGGACGGACATGTTAACATGACACTGTATGGCAGGCATTTAAAAATTATATTTGGCAATCAATAATTCAAAGAAAAATTGTATGGTTACAAAAATTCTAAATTACAGTGAGATTCATTACAACTATACTCCTGTATAAAAATTGGTAATATGGGGGGAAACAATTTGGAAAATTTTAAACAGCATACTGCTCTGAATATATTACTGGCTGAACTTCTATAATAAATAAGATAACTGAAGATCTCTGTATTCTAATAGGTTTCAATATTATGTCTTATGTAGCTAGTCTTGATGTTATCAATGCATTTATGCTGCAGGTTTTATATTTCACAAAAATACCAAAAGCTTCCTCCAGTTGTCTTAGCAGCAGTCTTCTCACTTGGTTGATGCAGCACTTTCACATTCCAACTCTGTACCACACCTTCATGTGCCACACTCGGCCAATGAAATAGTACACAAGAAGTATTCCAATTATCTGTAAAATGAAAAAAAAAAATGCAAATTTAATTTTTCATACTGCATGTACGATTCACAAAGCTATAAACTATAAACAAGAGGGCACAGCGGACCTGCCTAACAGATGCAAGAATAAATTAGGTAAGAAATATATAGCAGTAGGATGCATTCTAAAGAAATGTCTTACCATGCTGTTTACTGTTCATGTTATGAGAACAATTGTTTCAAGGTTTCCTTACATGCTGTATCTTTATCTGCATATGATGGTAAATCAGTATCATTTGTTCAATAATGGATGAGCTCTCTGCCAGGATGCTTTTGTCAAATGTGGCTAAATTCTGTTTCTGCAGTTTTTGAGACGAATTTGTTGAATGTATGGTTCTAATTTTTATTAGTGGCAGCAATTTTTTGTTGCAGATCAGCAATATTTCATCAAAACTGACAGCTAGGATGATTTCTTGTCAAATCTGGTCAAAGTCTGTGCAGTTATTTTTTATAGAATTAACTTCAAGGGTTTTTAAAAAAAATTGTAGAGATGCCTAAAGTTTTTAATGTTGAAATGGAACCATTTGTACCAAACTGAAAACCTTCTATGCCAGGATGCTTTCAGTGAAATTAACTCATATTTTTTAGCCATTTTTGAGAAGAAGTCATAAATTTGTTTCGTTAGTAATGGTGGCCATATTTAGTAGTGCACTGGCATTCATGAAAGGATTTCATGCTAGGATGCCGTCTGCCAACTTTAGTTGAAATTGGTAAGGTGTTTTTTGAGAAGCTGCAAATAGCAATTATTGATGATATGCATAATGGACTATGCATGATTGACAACAGATGACATGTGACAGATACAGGGTCATAACACAGCAATTGTTGATGATATGCATAATGGACTATACATGACTGACAACAGATGACACATGACAGACACAGGGTCAAAACATCAGCTCATTTAAATTTACAGCCAGGTGATGTAGTGAGCTAATAAATAAATAATGAAACTTGACTGGATTGGATTTGAAAGAGACCATTAAAAACTGCAAATTTTAAGGTCAGATATACTAAATCCCTTCTTGTATGTGAATTAGAATATACATATATTGAATACTATTTTATGAAGGCCACCTTCTCAAAAGCAAGTGGATAGTACTTGAGCAAAGTAACATTAGAATCCATTCACTGGCAAGTCTGAGTTTGCACATTTTTGGACACAAGACAGTACCAATGTTGATGTCAGAGTTACTAAATACTTTTTTTGTTCAGTTTTGTGTGAATCAATTTTCTTAGTTTTGCAAGAAAGCCAGATTTTTTGGTGCTCAAATTCAAGATTGGGGATTTGGGAGTTAAACTGTCTTCATAGATCAATCAGTGGTTATGATTTTTAGCAAGCAAATAAAAAAAATGTATACCAAAAAAAAAAAGAATTCAGAACAGTTAGTGTATATTTCCTTATTTTTATTAAAATTCTTTATTAGCAAATAAAGTTTTACTGGTTCCTCAAAGCTGGATTAAACTGTAATGGTATATTTTACCTGAGGAATGGCAGTTCCTAATGCACATGCTCCAACTATGTCCATCTGAAGTATAAGCCAGGCAAGAAATTTATCTGTACATCCCATGGTGTTGATTTTATCCTCTGGAACCTGAAAGAGATCAAACAGGCCTTGCAAATCTTCAAAACAAGCCAGTTAGTAAGGATAAAGAATGCACCACTGAAATGAGCAAAAAAAAGCTCAGTAAACAAGATTTCTGCAGATTGTTATTCTCTTGCCTACTTGCGCACAATATGATCAATAAACTTAACCTAAAAACATGACCATGATAAATTATTGTATATGTACACTGCTTACAGACTGTATAGATGCAAAAGTTTCTGAGAAAGAGCTAATCCTAGAACTTAAAAAAAATACAACAGTGTAAAAGGTGTATCAATGTGACCTATGTTTGGCTTTCATGAACAGTACTCCTCAAGATGATTGATTAATGTTAAATGTCACAAGAACCAATCAAAGGTTGCCATGGCAAATGGAGTAAAGGGCCTTAATCAGAGACAGACCATAATGGCACTTGTATATGAATGAGAAAATGTCTTGAGTTATGCCATTTATAAGCAACATCCCATGTAAAGGTATGAAGTTACTTGTCAAGGGCCATAACTCTATCCAGGAATGAAATTTACAACATAAAACCCATAAAACAAACATCTAGATTGATTAGACAATGTTCACACCAAACTGCATCAGAATATGTTAAATTGTTCTTCAGCTATGCCAGCATCATCCCATGTGAAATAATTAACTGGCAAAGGCCAGATTTATATCAAACAAGAGGCCCTAGTGAGTCATACATCACTGACACCTGGTAGTTGACATGGATCAGCTTGTGAATGTACATTCTTACACATATTTAACTGCAGAGCGGAAAGAAAACTTTTGAGCACATAATTGCTACATTGTCAATTAATGTTGGTATGATTTATTTTCTTTCCAAGCTTCACTTTCTCCGCATAAAAAGGAAAAATCAATTATAATGTATGCATCATGCTTTAAAAATTAATTTTGTATCTGTTATAAAAAAATTTCTGTTTGGGGAAAACTTTACATAACATCAAACATGTGATTCTAAATAATCCGTATCATTGGTTACTTCCTTTGCTTTCCTCTAACCAAAAATCTAGGTCAGTAGGATGCTTTCTGTTGAAATTTCTTCTGATACTGTTCATTGCATATTGTTATTAAAGCAAATGTTTAAAGGTTTCTTGGTATCTTCATCCATTACTTGATGGCATATTAGCATCATTTGTCCAATATTGAAAAGTCCCTGTACTAGAATGCTTCGAGTCAAAGTTGCAAAAATTCTGTTCTACAGTTCTTAGGGTAAAGTTGTGCAACCTTTTGTCTCCTTTCAATAATGGCAGTTGTATTTTGACTGCAGAACAGCGTCACCTGTATAAATCTGAAAGGCATCCAATTAGGGATTCCTTATGTCAATTTGATCAAAGTCTGTTAATTGCTTTTCTTTAGAATTAGTTATTCAAGGCTATTCTATTCTTAGCAACAGCAACCATATTTGTTGGCAAATTGGCATCATTTCTATAAATTGAAAAGCCTTTAATGCCATTATGCTTTATGTAAAATTCGACCTGATTCTGTTCAGTGCTTATTTCTATATGCAATTTTTATAAATGGTGGCCATTCCTGATGGTAAAATCAACATTTATAAAAATCTGAAAGCTTTTTAACCTGAATGTTTTCTTTAAAGTCTGGTAAATTTATGTTGCCTAATATCCCCCAAAGAAACCATTTTAAAGTTGTTTTATTTCTTGCAACAGAAAATATTACCTCAATATGCAGACATCTTTGTAACACTGGGACTTAGCATCAATATTGATAAAACTGATGTTATTTGGTTTGGAAGTAAAATTGGAAATGAGGACAGATTTGGACTCAGTAATCAAATAAATTGTTGGGGGTGGGGAGAAGCAGTGACTTGACATTACCAGGTATACAGTTTTAAACCAAGCTTGTAAAAATGGTACAAATAAATTATGAAAATAAAATTAAAGAAATAAAAACATATCAAGCCAGTGATCAAAAACAACCCTTGCACCATTTTGTAGAATTAAAGTCATAAAAAGCTTAGCGTTTCCTAAAATAAGCTGTCTACTTCTACACTTCCATAGCCATATAAAAATTCTCATCATAATTAACAATATATTTCAAAAATTATCTGAAACAATTCAGTTGATAAAATTAGAAGAAAAGTTGTTGTAAATGATCATGACAAGGGAGGTCTGAGAATAACTTATTTACATTTGTAGAACCGTTAAAGATCACTTGGAGTATACATCTTACAACCACATGTACAAAATGGAAACATATCTAAGAGGCATCTTGCCAAAGTGTCACTAATCTCCAGTTCTTTAAGGTTACTACCTAAAGAAAAAATAAGGTGTTTCCTGCAAATGGATCACTTCTGAAGATAACTTTTCAGTTGATACACCTATTGACATTTTAGATAACATTAGAGTAGTGTTACATGTCTAGGCTCATACAAAAGTAACAAAAAAAAGAGTGAAGCCAACAAGCATTGTAAATTTAACAAAATAATTTATTTCCCTAGAAAAACAAAGTAAAAATATGAAAAAGAACTTACGGTTCATGAATCAAATCCAAAAATTAATCCAATAATTAAAAATGTAAATCCTATCACTAAGAAGTTCTAAATGAATCAAAGTTCGAATCCCGATGAAGTTCCAAGATGGAAGGCAATGATGTCCTCTATAACCTGTTTTGTGTTGTCGTGTCGACAGTTCCTTGTTGAATCACTAAAAATTAATATTCTGGCTTTAGAATTCCGAATAATTTTCAGTAAATGTCTTTGTCCAAGAATTTTGATGAGCACTAGATAAAGTCTCCAGGGAAAATAAATTATTTTAAATAAAAACTCAATTCAAACTGGCAACAACAAAATAATACCTTTGAGCCCGAAGGTATGAATTACGACTGACTGAAATCACTATGAAACATCAGTTTTAACCCGCAATTTTAGATCACATGATGGGGTCACGTGGTCACTTAGTTCGAACGGCGTAGTAACACCAAAGGTCGGCTCTCACGTATGCCATGGATGAATTTGATTCTACTAAATTAATCTATAAGATTGAATAAAAATAAAAAATATTGTTTACATAGAACTGACACGCAAGCCAAGTATGACCTTGATTACGACCAATGATTTTCACTCTAGGAAAGAAATAAAAAAAAAGTTGTTTATTAGTTCTGAATCAAGGTCCGGAACTAGGTCAGCTAAAAATACAATGTAGCAATACTTATTTACCAGGTCAAAACAGAACTAAACTGAATTTTCCAGAAAAATGTCAAATCCAGTGAGTAAAGTTATCATTACAATAACATTTAATGAAATAAAAATAAAATAAAAAATTTAAAACTAACACACAAGTAATTAAATTACATATACGTAACAGTAGATGGTAAATCTGTTGGTTATTTTCATATTAGAATATGAATTTGTTTGAACAGAGTTAGAAGAATTAATGGATGCTAGTGGACAATGGTTTAGTATGAATTAGACTCAGCTTTTCTTGAATTCAAACAAATAGTCTGATAAAGAGGGCTCAATAAAAGCAGTAACTGAATATCAAAGTTGGAATTAGATGAATTAGGCTGGAGGTGAATATAACACCCCAGCAGATGGGAGGGAATGCCTCCACATCCATTTAGTCATGATATTCCTTAAGTTTATATTCTATCGGAAGTGAAAGTGACCCTCTGTGGGAAACCAATTCGACAAATCCCAAAACCACCGACAGCCTGATAAATCTATATGAGAGTGCATGAGCACTCCTGTCTAGCTCTTCTACGCATACAATTGTTGGAAGAAATGAAATCATGAACAAAAAGAGAAACTGGAAGAGCCTGTTACAAAACACCCAGAAATACCAATTAAATACTCTACAGTCGGTAGGGATTAACATCTCTGTTCCAATGGGAGTCCAGATATTTTTAACATAATTTATTATATTTCCTCCCATGAGAACTCAGATGTTCTGGCCCCACAGTCAAATTGCTGGAATATTCTACTCTCCTGAGGAAACACTATCCTTGACAAGCTGCCATTACTTTTCATAAACCCTGACACAACCACCCTGCTACATGATTGCAACACATCAAAATGGAATACCAATGTGTTTATTTTGAAGTAAAATCTATAGATCACCAATCATTAGGGCAATAAAACAAAATTATACATACTGGAATCAGAATCTTATGCCATCTATGCTATAAAAACTTCAAAAGAAAAGATTTGCTGAACCACAAGAAAAATCTAAAGTGCTCCTAACATACCAACTCAACAGAAACCAAATAGGAACCATTTACAAAATGGATGTATTGAAGAACAGTTCTTATCAGATCTAATGGGTTTTTGTATGCCATACATTTTGGAAATCAATTCTCATGAAGAGTTCATTTCTGAAGACCTCAGGATTCCAACAATGGATTGGATCTTAGCATCGATGAGAGCAAATGGAGTCAACTCATTGTACACAGAACCCATAAACAGCCTTGTGAAATCGAGTCACTTTCTAATGGAATCATACATCGTCTGTATGTCAAACGTACTAATAACCAAATAATCTGACAGGGACTAAATATCAATCATCAATTCAATACACTCAGCGACACTGTTTCAACTGATAAATTTTATAATAGCATGGCAGTCTTATTTATAGTATTACAGAAACTGACTTTGTTTAGAATACCAAGCATCTGTATGTTTTCTAGTCATTTCTTTGTTTATACCCCTCATTTAAAAACAAATTTCTGTTTTATCTGCCATTGCAAGACAATGGTTTAATTTGAAACCTGGATTCTGCAACAATAGGTTGTTACATTATGACTGTCATATAACCTAACTTATAGCAATACCGGCTTCACTGGCGACACCGGTAACAAGGGGTATATGAAAACCCCTCACTGATAAGACAAAGTGATCAGCTGAACAAGTGATTCAACCAGAATTATTCCCTCTGATGAGTTACAATAGTAATGAAACTGGTCAGGGACTGCAGGTGACTAGAGCACCCCAGCAGATAGGAGGGAATGTCTCTACATCCATTCAGTCATTTATCTTCCTTAAGTTTATATTCTTTTAGAAGTGAAGGCAACCCTCTGCAGGAAACCAATTCGATAAATCTCCAAACCACTGTCAGCCCGATAAATCTATAAAAGAGTGCATTAGCACTCTTGTCTAGCTCTTCTACGCATAAAGTTGTTGGAAGAAATGAAATCACTAACAAAAATAGAGAAACTGGAAGAGCCTGTTACAAAATGTCCAGTAGTCAAGCATCTGGTATTGCCTTCTGAAGTTACATTACTTATCGGAAAGATAGAGAACTTTTTTGGATATACCAATTACATACTCTGCAGCCAGTAGGGATTAACATCTCTGTTCCAATGGGAGTCCAGGCATGTAAATCTTGATCGAAAAGGATGATAACTGTCAAAACTGGATACAAAAGATGAAACAACAAAATATGCAAAATGCAAATCTAGACTATGGAGTGCATCTATTGATGGCATAAATTTATGTGCAAGGGCTGCAGAACTTGGCTGGTTACAAAATGTGACAATAGAGAGACAGATGCACAGAATATTGATTACTACCAGGATCCTACATCTTGATGTCCTAACAATACCTTCATCAAAACGGAATGGAATATTTTCTCTTAATATTAAATACAGCCAATTAAAAATGGTACAAGTCAATCACTACAAATACTAGTCCTTGGAGTTCCATGCTGAGCTATATGAATGGGTCAGTCTTGTTGGTTTAACTACTCGTCTTACTTGCACATGAAAGTCTAATGGGGCCATAAAACTGATAAATAATGATGAACATTGTTGAAAATCAACATCAAACATATATCTTTGTTATAAGTTTTCAGATCATAATGGTGGATAATTTTATTTTTTACCCATTTTGGTCTAAGTAAGATAAGTTATGGTTTACAATAGAAACATAATTTAATTTAATACAGTGCCCCGTTTTTGAAAAAAAAAGAGAACAAGAATATATGCTACCTACAAAAGAATAGCAATAGTTCAAATTGTAAGACTGAGGTTTTAAGGGAGCATCTAATGTTGAATATCACAAGGTTTTATATTTTATGTATTATTAAAAATTAAAATTAATAAATGAGGAATTTATATCAATTGCAGTATGAAATTCCATTTTAAAATTGTTTCTTTTGAGAAAAAGCACATTTGCTCATAAGAAAGGATCCACTGATGAAACAGGTATGCATACAACTTTAATAACTATGGCATTGAATTAAAAAGTTTAAAATAATTTGAATTCAAGACAAGTAAACTGTTTTGCAGCCCTTTACGATAGCTGGTATCTTTTAAGTCACACTGCTGATACTCTATGTTGATCATAAATGCCTTTTAAAATGTATATCCAAAATTGTATTTGCCTGGCTATCTGAAAATATCAAGAATCAAAGAAAAAAATATTGGTTCAGTGGATTCCTCGATTCTTGTAACATTTACTTATTATATATGCCTGATATGATTCCACCCTGCTAAATGCCTACTACCACATATGCTCACTTATAGGCCTTCCAATTGACAACAATATCAACCTTATATGCCAGCACATAATGCACCAGCAAATCTAGGTCTGTACAGTTTGCATCTGGACTCAAGCCACCGCATCCAATCAAACTTTAGTTGTACAGTGTGCATTTGAACTCAAGCCACCGCATCCGATCAAACTTTAGTTGTTCAAATTCGAACACTGTTCCTACATGATAGAGACAAGGGGAGCACACAACTTGAATGGGGTGATAAATAAGCAATTTTCCACTGCCGGTCCATGTTTGCACAAATATTTTCACTCAAACAGACCTGTAATGGCTTCTCTCTGGTACACAGTCATACTTTTGATGTTCAACTTACAAAGTATCCTTTTTTGTTCAATTGCCTCCACAATTTTCAGCCAATGTACAATGCACCATGCCATTGGTTAGTCAGCATTGCATACTAAGGGAGGCAACTTATGACATCCACTAGATGTTGCTAGGACAAAGCAAGAATATATCTGTTTGATCTGCCCAAGTGTATATAGGGCTTTCACATCGGAACCTTGGCTAGCGAAGAAGGTCACACTGGGACATTTGTCTATATAAGACTCCTGCTGTAAGACTTTTATAGTTCTTTTACCAAAACAAATTTTCAGTGGTGACTCAGCATGCAGTATTATTAAAATGTAAATGTGAATTTTTACAATTAAATCTTAAATTTTAAAAAACTTAATAAGCTAAAGAGGTTTAGCATAATTGATGGGTCAACTGATTTTCCTGATGATGGCGAAAACAAGTATGGTAATAATGATAACAACAAGATGATGTTGGTATTAAAATGATGATGATGATGATAATGATAGTTACTATTCTGTGATGTTGAAAATAATAATGATGAACACACATGTTGTCAGAACATATTATATCTGTCATATCAGAATATAAAATATTTTTGCAATATTTACTCTGAAACCTTGTACAAAATTATGAATGGAATAATTATGGTTCAATGTCAGGACTTTTATACCCTTATCTGACTACAATTTAAGGAGTCATCCATCCTGATAACTAGAACAATTTTAGCAGGTACTTGATAACTCCTGATTGAACATACTTCAATGATACCATATCACCCATATTTTGCTATGTAATTTCACCTATGTCCATGGTCAAAATTTGATTAGAATTGCAACATTCTGACTTCTAATAATATGAAAACTTCTCTATATAGATCAATTACAAACATTTGTGGTATACATGAAAGAAAACACATTTTTAAACAATTTTCCCCTAAATTTAGATCCACAAAAGTATGAGATATATGGTAGTAACAGTAGATATATCTGACCTTTGGTTATCATCAAAGTAAATATAGGTGTCCCAAATGAAACTGGTTTATCTGTGGGACCAGACTTTGCAACCAACCAAGTGATAACCTTCCATATAACACTGTACAATCTAAAACTAATCTAATATTATCAAAAGAAGTGTCCATATTCACTTTGCTGATGCAACTTCTACTGCTTGTGACTAGGCCCATTATTTACAAAACTTCTTAAGTTGAGTGCACACTCCAACTCAGATGCTGCATGTATACAAGAATAAACTAATTGCAATAAAAGAAAGTTCCAAAGCTGCAATGTACTTATTTACCAATGTCTGTTAAATATAGTTAGTTCATTTTAAACCAATTTAACAAATATAAAACCTATGCCAAAGGCGAGAGTTTGAGTTGAGTACTAAAGTTTATAAGTTTCTAGAATACCAGACCTAACAAAAGCTTTAGAGAATTTCTCAAACTTTTTCTTCAGACTAAGATTTTACTTTATTTTGCTCCTGACACATAGAACAATATTGTTATTGTAGCAAAAAGTTAAAAACAGTTAGGAGGATGAGCAATGATCTTTTTAAACCTGAAAAAGGACTTCAGCAATCCCTCAAATTTGAGCAAATCCTCAAATTTTCCACTGATATAAACCAAGGCTATTTTTAGGTGAATGAAACATACTCAACCGAACTCTTGGAATTTCTGATTAATGTTCTGTGAAAAAAATGTAGTTGCCAAACAAGTAATAAAAACTACATTTAATTATCTCAATTTGACGTAGAACATGTTAAGTGTTAGTACTCTAAGGTTTAAATGTTAATTAGCAAAACTGAGTTCAAGGTTTCAATGTAATCATATACAGCCATTAATGAATGTGTACAGCAAGCTGCAGAAGAAAACAAGTCCACTGACTGATGGGTCAAGGTCAAAATAGTTAGTCTAGTATCAACTTTCATAGGCAAAGACGCCTGTGTGCACATTAAGTTTCCTTTATTATTTCTTTTAATTATATCTGCAATATTTTTAAAACAAATATTCCTAAACTGAACCAGAAGTGGTAGCTAGAAACTTGGCATTCCCTTGGGCTCTGTAGTTGTTTCTGAGTGTCTGCTACTTAGTTAAGAGCTTTTACTTGATTTTAGGCCAGTTGTATCCCTGACTGTTAACAGAACTTTTAATTTAATATAATGTAATATTTAACTTCAAAATGAAGCACTCTTGTAAATGAATAAATAGATAATTAACAAAAACTGTCATTAAGCTAGCATATATGGAATACCACTCCTCTCTGAAGTTAGTAATCCAAAAATACTCATTCTTATATGTGACATAAATTCTAAATAAATGCAGGACAACATGGGAAGATAATATGAAAGTACTAACCTGATAAAGTGAAATCTTATATAGAACATAAATGGTCTTCAAGATTCAAATGCAAAACAAGTTTCATGAAGATATCTTAAATGGTTCACAAAATTATTAACCAGAGTTTGAGAGACAAAAGGATGGATGGACATATTTAAAACTATATAACAGGCACAGGGCCGATTATGACTGTAATCTATTATAATGTGAGCTGTAATCATAATCGCAATTGTAATCGTTGATTTCAGAAGCTCTATAATTGCAGTCATCCTTCATTGGCAGTGTAATTGCACAGTGTAATGATGATTACAAATGAATACAACAAAAAAAAAATCACTAATTAATAATAACTGTAAGAATTATAATGATGTGAATGTGATGTAAACAGTGCTAATTAGAGGTCATATGGCATATTAATTTGTATGTAAATAATTGGCAATAAACAGTTACATCGTTTGTTTTTCAGTTATACAATGTATGATATCTAGCCCAGGACATAGATGATAATAATCAAATACAAATTAATCGTAATCATGATCATAATCATAATCATCCTCCTGTAATTGTAATCATGGTTTGCAAGTAAAGTGTAATCATTATTGCAATTGTAATCATTGGTACTAAACAACCTGTAATAGTAACTGTAATTGAGCACCTGTAATTGACCCCCATTCCTGCTGTATAGGCAAAAATCAGACAATGATGGACTTTATACGGGACTCAATCAGTTTTCATCATACAAATACCAACTTTTATAAAGAAATATCCAAGTTTATGAGATTTCTGAGTAAAGCCTGTCTTGAAAAGTCACTGCTATGAAAGACTACCTGACCAGATTCCCAATGCATGGGTCTCTAAAGCAAGACTACAAGTCTTGAAAGACCATGATTGTTTGGCAGAGGGGGTGGTCTTTCAAGACAGGTTTTAGCAAAGGAATACTAATCCATCTGGAAACTGTCAGTGTTGCGTGTCTTTCCAATTTTATTGCTATTTACTTATTTTTTACCTAATTTTTAAAATACAAAATTTCAAAGATATTTATTTCATAGTTCAAACTTTCATAATAATTCTGATAAAATCAATGAGTTTTTGACAAATTTACAGAGTTTTTAAATTCAAGGATTTTTCAAGCATAAATCAAACTTTTGAAATTCAAATTTCAAGGTAATCCATCAAATTCATGAATTTTTCAAAGGTTGTACAAACTGTGTTCTACTCTGTTAAGTAAGCAAATGTGTGATTGACAGATCGACAAGCTGACTTCATTCTCCCTCCCTTTGTTCTGTGGGAGGGGGGTATAACTAGATGCATAAGCAAACTCCTGGACCATAAAGGGCCCTGCTCACTTTAATTTGCTTAGCAGAGTTTTTAACAGAGGAACTTGTGTTGATAAACAAAAAATTTGGAGAATGGGAATTCAGGTTTTTAACTTCATAACTTTAATTAATTAAAGGTCTCATAAATATAAATGTGTATAAAATCCACAGTTCCTTAGTAAATCTATAATGCAGAAACCCAAGTTAGAAGATCTGGCAGGGAGGGGCTGTAATTGATATTGTGGAATACTGGAAATCATTCAAGTCTTATCAATCTGAATCCTCAAGCCAAATTTGGTTGAAATCCAACAATCCTTGGTAAAAAATAGTTGCAGAAACCAAAGACAAGAGGTTGGAAAATCAAAGGCATAATTCCAGTATATGCTATGGTGGAAAACTGTAATGACTTCGTTGAGTGGAGCCTAATGAAGGAAATAACCAAAATTTTGGGGAACAAAAATGAACCAGCATTCCCTTTCCCCACCCTTGGTAACTTGGTATCGACCATGTTGTATGCAAGAAAATTAAATATCAACAAGATAGACAAGAAATACTGGATCAGAACAACATTTAAAAAACACAATTACTTGCAAACAAATATATATAATTGTGTAAAGAAATTCCAATCCTTAATAACAAAACTGCACACAGTTAATGCTAGCTTGCAACTGTACATTTTCTTCAATAATATTTATCTTTTATACTTTATCTTTAGTTTATGATACCTCATTCATTTTCATCCCAAAGTGCTTGATTTAAATGCATGCATCTTATATTATAAAATTTATTTTTTTTACCAGTTTTCTTAAGGGGAAGGACTCTGTGACCCCCAACCTTTGGCTCTCAAAAGTCAGTATCATGGGTTACTTCCCTTGCTTTGATTGTATTTTGAGGGAGAAAATAGGCGTCTCACAATCAAAAGAAATTTATTTAAAATGTAAATAATTTGAGAACTATTTCTAAGATGATTATTATTATGTGCAGATAATACTCATAATAAAACTCATTGGTCATATTAAAGATTTAAAATCAGAAAAAAATACAATTTCTATTGTGGCCACCAGTTGAGTCAGTCAGATGCATGATCACTTCATTAGTATGTATGGGTCTTGCTCGTCATCAAACTAATGTAAGATCTTGATCATATAAGCCTGTATTCCAAGCTTTATCATAGTCTGATTAGAAATATGGCCTCCAGAGTGGTAACAAGCTCAACGAATCAGAAGCAAGACCACCTCAAATATATTCATAGATCTTGCTCATGCTCAAAATTTTCCATTACACTGATCATATAAATCTACATTCCAAGTTACAAACCTACATTCCAAGTTGTATCAAAATCGGACCAAAAACATGGTCTCCCAGTTTGGTTTGGTGGATTTAACAACATTCTTCAGCACATGATAGGGTACACATAGTGGCCAGTATTTGGTGGAAGCAGAACCCAGGGAGAACCACTAACTGAAGGGAAGCAACTGGCAACATTTCTCACATATCCATCTTGGCTATGCCAAGACTCAAACCCATGCACACAGGTGAGATGTCAGTGATCAACTATAAAGGCAAGCACCCTAAACCACTTGGCCACCCAGGGTCCACATGCCCTCTAGAGCGGTAACAAGCAAATGTTGATGGGGATATAATTGGCAATGGACACATTATCATATCATAAGCTCTCTAGACCTTACAGCAAGGTGAGCTAAAAGTCAGGGCTACCAATGGATAAATATAGTACATTTTTTGTGGAAAAAGGGTCATGAAATCATAAATGAAAGTCAACTACATAATTAATTTCTCACCGTGTTATTCCATCTGACTTCATACCCACAATTCAGCCTCAATCCACTGCCCTGAAAAATACAATCAGTTTCATTTAATCTATGATTCAAATAAAACTTGCCACATCTACATCTCTTTATATATACAGTACAGCTCACACGTATTTTTGGAACCCCGTACATTGCAGTGGAGGGTTTAAGCCCCTCCATTTTTGCTCCACGATAACGCTCCATGATGGAGAAATCAAGTACCTACAAATCACTGTGCCTCGAACGTTATGCCAATGGCATCTCCACTGCGGAGTGGCTGATCAGCATTACTGACATTTGTACAGGCAATCCATGAAGACCACCCGTGAAAAGACAGAGACATCATGAGGCATTACATTCAAATACCATTTCAGCAATCAGTGATCTTTATTTTGATAATATATATGGACAACAGAAATTAATCTAAAAGTCCTGAATATTTCATACATGTAGAAAGCTTACATGCCGACTTGATGAGAGGCACACATTCGCTTCTCATAAACAATATAAACTTCTCCTACAGTTTAAACATGAAAAGGAATCCTCTGAATTCAAATTAAATTCAAAGAAGAAATGAAAAACATACCATGAAGCATATGTGCCATAAAAAAATTATTTCAGAATAAATATGCTATTTAGTGAACAGTGCTAAATGCCTTCTGAGTTGGCAATAAGGAAATAAGGTCGGATGAAATATGGGAAAAATAGTTGTCACATGTACGTTAGCTTGAGACTTCTGATTTGAACTATTAAGCTGAATTCACACACACTTTAGGCACCATTAATTACAACATAATAGGACATCACTTATTTACTAATCAATTGCTGGTACTTACATACATACACTGTACAATATTGTTTCTTTTAATTATGCCAGAGGGCCAGTCCTTTTCACAAGATAATTGCAATGATAAGGATTAACTGTTAATTAGTCACACTGGCTTTTCTACTTGTTTACTTAAGTGGTGTTCGGGATGTTCTGGGAGGGGTAGTACCTCTGGTGGGGGGGGGCATGTCATGCTCTTTTGGGAGTAGCTCGTCCACCTTTGGTCCCCACCAGGTGCTCAGCTCTCACCTGTGGCTCCAAGAAGCTGTAGCATGTGCAGTGGCCACACCACGGGCAACGGCTTCAACTGGCCAGCTAAACCAGGTTGAGGGTAGTCGACAGGTCTCAAACCCTTGGTGAGTTAGGAGCTTGCCTATCCTTGCATGCAAAGCAAGCTTCGGCAGACTGGGCGGAAGAGATCAACTGAGTGATCCAACGGCCACGAAGGCAAATCTGTGAACGCTTTGTGGAGAGCGCAGGGCATGACAAGGCACTGAAATGTCATGGCCATCCAATGCAGCCGAAGTAGTCCCCAGCCATGACGAATCTTCATACCACTGGGTCCCAACTACAAAGGCCAAGAGAGTGAGGCTGTCTCTGTGCAAAGGCTGTTTCACTTAAATCTCCTTCATGCACAGGTTATGTTGTGCACTTATCATTCATCCTCATCATCACACTCATCATTCCATACCTGCACCTACCAAAGCCCTATGGTGATAGGCGACAGGTGAAGCAACAGGTGGAGATGACCACTGGGAGTTGTAGTCAGAGACCTGCATGTAGGTGGCCGTTGGACAAGTGGTTGTTCTGCTCTTTACCCAGGGCAGTAAAACAGTTCGGCAGCATCCAGGGTGACTGAGCAGACCTTTTCAGGACAGCGCTGCTCACCCTGTATAGGGAGGGGCCTAGAAAAGGCCCAAAAAATAGCCTGCTCTTCAAAATCTGGCCAGCTTGCCGTGGCTGGCAAGATCATCCACATCTGCGGTCAAAAACATCCAAGAAAGAAACTTCTTATTGGAGCAAGGAATATCCATACTCTCATGGACAAAGAGAATGTAGCAAGACCTCACAGGAGAACAGCCCTAGTTGCTAAGGAGCTTTTACGCTACAATATTGACATTGTGGCCTTGAGTTAAACCAGGCTCGCAGAGGAGGGTTCTCTGACTGAGCTAGCAAGCGGCTACACCTTCTTCTGGAAAGGAAAAGCCCAAAACGAAGACAGGATCCACAGAGTTGGCCTGGCTATCAAATCAAGTCTTGTGAAGCAGCTTCTGGACCTGCCTGTTGGTATTAATGAGAGGCTAATGAAATTGCAGCTACATATCCGCCACAAACGCCACGCAACAATCATCAGTGCCTATGCCCCTACCCTCACGAGTCTAGCGGAAACCATCCAGCAGTTCTATGCGGACCTCAGCTCTGTACTGTACTCAGTTCCAGCTGACGACAAGATCATACTACTGGTGGACTTCAAAAAATGCCTGTGTTGGCTGTGACTATGGTCGATGGGAAGGTGTGCTTGGCAAGCACGGTGTCGGCAAGATGAACGGCCTGCTCTTACTCAGCAAATGCACAGAATTTGACCTCCTTATCACAAACTCAATGTTCAGAATGGTGAACAAACACAAGAACACCTGGATGCACCCCAGATCTCACCAACGGCACTTAATCGACAATGTAATAGTCTGCCAGCGCGATGCCCAGGATGTCCTCATCACTAAGGCCATGCGAGCAGTGGAATGTTGGACAGACCACAGACTTGTCCGAACTACCCTAAAGCTGCATGTTGCCCCACATCACCTAAGGCGCCCTAAGCTTATGCACACAGCCTTCAACATTGTTAAACTCCAGCAGCCTTCCACCCAGTTCGATTTCCAGAAGAGTCTAGATGACAAGCTGTCTACCAACGGACCTATATGTGGAAATGCCTCCGAGAAATGGAACAAGCTCAGGGACATGATAAGAGAGACAGCTATGGCGACTCTGGGCCCCAAGAAGCGAACCCATCAAGACTGGTTCGACAAGAACAACGGTGCCATTGAAGATCTGCTTGCCAGAAAGAACAAAGCATTCATGGACTGGCAGAATGACCCAAACTCAATCCCCCAAAAGGACTGCTTCAAATCCTATCAAGCTGAGGCTCAGAGAGAAATCCACAAGATGCATGACCAGTGGTGGGAAAGGAAAGCTGATGAAGTGCAACGCTATGCCGACATTAACAACTCCAAAGAGTTCTACAGTGCCATCAAGTCAATCTTCGGCCCTTCAAAGTCTGGCTCTGCCCCCTTGCTTGCTGCAGATGGCAGTACACTAATAAAGGACAAGGCTGGCATTAAGGACAGATGGAAAGAACACTTTAGCCAGTTCCTAAACCTGCCCTCATCGGTCAGCCAATCTGCTCTTGACCAAATACTCCAACAGCCAACGCATGACCAACTGGATGTTCTGACAACGATAGAGGAGTTGAGGATGGCCATTAAACAAATGAACAGTGGCAGGGAAAGGATGGCATCCCAGTGGAGGTGTACAAGGCTCTCAGTGAACAGACCCTGGAGGCATTCCACGATGTGCTAATCAGCATCTGGACAGAGAAGGAGATGCCAGACGACCTCTGCGACGCATCAATTGTGACCCTCTATAAGAATAAAAGCTCACGTGCGGACTGCAGTGACTACAGAGGGATCTCCTTGCTCTCCATAGCTGGCAAAATACTTGCTTGCATCATTCTCAACAGACTTATTGTGGCAGTGTCAGAAGACAACCTCTCTGAGTCTCAGTGTGGTTTTTGCCCAGACCGCAGCACCTATGACATGATCTTTGCAGTGAGACAAGTCCAAGAGAAGTGCCTCGAGCAGAACATGAATCTGTATGCCGTCTTTATGGACCTGACGAAGGCATTCGATAGATTCAACAGAGATGCACTGTGGGTAGTACTCAAGAAGCTTGGTTGTCCTCATAAGTTTACCAACTTCATCCGTCTCTTCCATAATGACATGACTGGAGAAATTCTCTCAGACGGTGAACCCTCTGAGAAATTCCCCATATCTAATGGTGTCAAACAGGGCTGTGTACTTGCTCTGGTACTCTTCAACCTCTTCTTCACACAGGTACTGCTCCACGCCATCCATGACCTTGACCTTGGTATCTACATTAGATATCGCCTGGATGGATCAGTGTTTGCTCTCCGTCACCTAGCTGCAAACACCAAGACGCTATAAAGACTCATCACTGAAGCACACTTTGCAGATGACTGTGCCCTTATGGCCCATGAAGAGACTCACCTACAGGCAATTGTGGACAAGTTCTTTGAAGCCTCCAATCTCTTTGGACTCACAATTAGCCTAGGAAAGACAGAAGTCCTCTTCCAGCCCGCCCCAAACACTGTCCCTTCACAACCCTGCATCAACCTCGGTGATACGCAGCTGAAGAATGTGGACAGTTTCAAATACCTAGGCAGCACAATATCTAGTGATGGCTCCCTGGACAAAGAGATTACTGCGAGGATCCAAAAAGCCAGCCAAGCACTCGGACAACTCCGGACCAAGGTCTTGCAGCACAAGGACATATGCCTGTCAACAAAGATGAAGGTGTACAATGCAGTTGTCCTCATATCACTCTTGTATGGCTGTGAAACGTGGACTGTCTACCAAAGGCACATCAGTCACTTGGAACAATTCCACCAGCGCTCCCTGAGATCCATCATGCGGATCAAGTGGTAGGACCAAATCCCCAACCAGGAAGTCCTTGACAGAACCAACACAACAAGCATCGAAGTGAAACTAATCCAGGCCCAGCTTCGTTGGACTGGCCATGTCATCCGCATGGATCAAAACAGAATCCTAAAGCAACTGTTCTTTGGCGAGCTAGCCCTGGGCAACCGAAACCAAGGCTGCCCTCGCAAGAGGTACAAAGACAACCTCAAGATGCACATCAAATGGGCAGACCTTCAACCCCACCAGCTCAAGCTCGCTGCCTCAGACAGAAGTCACTGGTGAGCCCTGACCAGAAAATCCAGTTCCAACTTTGAGGCTGACCGTCGCCAGCATCTTGCTGAAGCTTGTGAGAGAAGTAACAGAGCTGCATCCCAGCCACCCCCAACCACTGGTGTCCCATGCCCCACCTGCAACCGCCTGTGTGCATTGGAATTTGGACTCCGGAGCCACATGCACGTCCATCGTCGATGAGACCACACAACATGTCTTCCTTGGCCCACGAGAGACTACCAAGATGACTCAAGTCTAACCTTTACTTTAGCTATTGTGCAGTTTGGCCACAGCTGACCCGAATATAAAAAGGGGGTGTATCACATGGAGAAAATGTGCATCGTTTGAGAATTTTATGTGCATTGGATCCATAAGATCGGTCAATATTTAGTGAAAACAATGCTTAAAAATGCAGTGAAAAAACTCTCAATTTTAGGTCCCAATCTCCCTATGTTTTTTTTACTTCAATCTCCCTACTTGGCTTTTGAAAAGTTGACAGGTATGAGTTTGTTTCAAGTAAAGCAAGGAATGGCAAGGATATAAATCAGAATACAACAATAGTTTTCAAGCATTTACGCCCTTTAGAAACTTAAATGGTCTCTCCCTAATAAAAAACTACATGTATTAAGTGCAACATGCCAAGTCATTTCTGTGATAGAAATGTACTTTTCCCCAAGCTGAAACTGACATTGTTTTCTGATGCTAACGTTTCATAACAGTGTTTACAATGGTCACTGCCTTTATTTCTGCAGAACTTCCGCTCAAACCAAGTCTTTAATTGAGAGCGACCATTTAAGTTTCTAAAGGATTATTTTATTTGAAACAAATTTATCTTGTGATGAATGAAAGAATAAAGAAAATACCCCAACTGGAAAGAACAGTATAGTCCCATAAACAAAATGACCAGCCCCTTACAATATAAATGCAGTCAGAATTGAACTAAAGTTCAGAGCTGTGTACATATATTCTGCCTCATGACTGATTCATTACTTTGTAAGGACTAAACACATGGTTCTCATTTAAGTGTAAATTCAGTGTTTTCTGTTTTTTTTGTTTTTTTTTAAAGCGGCTGTTATTGGGAATTTATATGTACATAGCTCAGCGGATTACTCTACTTTTTTAAACAGTAGGATAACTTTACACTGTTCAATAGAAGCTCAGCAAGGTCTCATCAAGTCTGTGTGTAAGTTTGTTCATATTTCTTTGAATAAGGTAAAAGCGTAAACTTGTTGCAAAAGGTGTCAATCAGCCTTTTCTAGATGAAAAAAGGACAGTAGTATTAGTACAGTTTACAAGGCATAGCTACACTCTTAATATTATCTGAAATTTGAATAGGTATTATATCTATTAAATTATCTACAGTAGAACTAGGAAATGTGTGTAATCATCTGATAACGATGTAGATAAACTGGCACTTCTCTCTCTCTTTATGAACCTCTAAAAAGCACGCTTGCAGGGGTCATTCACAGTAAACCAAGCCCATCTGCAGTGGTCATTCTCAATGATTCCTTGAGAAAGTGTCATGTGTAGAGCAATTCTCCATGATCCACTGTGGCAACTCTATTAGGACGAGTGCAGAGATTGTGGTGTTTTTTATTAAATCCTCTCCACTTCATGGTGATGTGTGGGGTTCCGAAAATACATGTGAGCTGTACTGTATATGCATTATATGAGAAACACACAACTATTTGCATGGTTGTTCTAGTGAAACGTTTCCATTCCCTACCATAAATGTGGAAGGTGGCATATAGTCACTCTTCTCTGTACAAACAGGAAGGTGGCATATAGTCACTCTTCTCTGTACAAACAGGAAGGTGGCATATAGTCACTCTTCTCTGTACAAACAGGAAGGTGGCACTCTTCTCTGTACAAACAGGAAGGTGGCATATAGTCGCTCTTCTCTGTACAAACAGGAAGTTGGCATATAGTCACTCTTCTCTGTACAAACAGGAAGGTGGCATATAGTCACTCTTCTCTGTACAAACAGGAAGG
>JAECUM010022382.1:0-12336 GCA_016617855.1 Megalonaias nervosa | reverse complement strand
TGTGTGTGTGTAACGTATTCGGGAATTAGATTTTGAGGTTAAATATTTTGTTTTTCTACGGTTTCCATAATTTGAAATTTGTATCTGTTTCTGAAAACCCAAATTCATTTTCTTAATATGAGGAGAACCAACAAACATGCTGTGCGAGATAGCTTTAGAGGTTGTTGGAGGTACAGGGTACACAATGTTTCGTAGAAAGTTAATGCTCGTCTTGGTAAACCCGAGAGTCTTGGCAAATTTATTTCTTCGAAAGCAGTACATAAAAGTAAATATTCTCCGACTGTAAATATCAAGTTTTTAGTGACCTCCGATACTGTATTGCCATTTTCATCTAAAAGACGAGCAATCACGCCAAAGAACTTTCTCAAAAGGTTTAATTCAACCATTAACGATCGCAATCGTTTGTGACCAGAACGACACGCGCATGCTGGGTGCTGATGTCAAAATGATCATTCTCTGTGAAAAGATAGGAGCATGTTTGGATCTGAACATGTTCCAAGCTTAATCAATTACCATTATAATCTTACTTATTGACAGGTGCTTTGTAAAGGTGTATTCCCCTGCTTCATTGATCCTGTTTGGAATTTTGTTGGAACGGTCAAATAAAGGATGAGATAAACAATTTATGTTTGCACTGAGATTCCAATTTAAAGAATAAAACATGCGAAGGAACATAACTTGAATCTTTGCCTGCTTTTGGAAACCATAATATATTTTTCTAAGATTATAGGAATCACCAAAAGTGCTGTGCTAGATAGCTTTAAGAAGTTTGGATAGTCTTTGGAAGAAAGGGTAGACAATATTTTGTTTAAATTTAGTGTTCTTCTTGGAAGGCCGAAAGTCTACGCAAATTTATTACTTTGAAACAGTACATAAAAGTAAATAAGCTCTGACTGAAATCATCAGGCTTTTAGTGATATCCGATATTTTATTGCCATTTTCATCTAAAAGATTGTTTAGCATGCAAAAGAACATCCCAGTGGATTATTTCAAACATGAATGATTGAAATCTTTCGTGACCAGCTTGACACTGACATGCTGGGTGTGATGCCAAAATGTTCTTTGTTTGTGTAAACAAAGCAGTATGTTTGGAGTTGAAAATGATCAAAAGCTTTAGCGAAGAAAATAATATATTGACGTTAAAATCTTACCTACTGACAAGTCCTTTTGAATACTTTCCTCTGCTTCATTGATTTTGTTTGGAATTCTGTCGGAATGGTCAAAAAAGGATTAAGAAATACACTTTATGTTTGCACTGAGATTCTAAATTAAATAATAAAACATTTGAAGGAACTGTAACAGACATAATGAATTTGGACTGTACAAATTCACTGCTATGGGAAAGAAAACGTAATTATTCTTTATATGGACTTTGGGCAAATCTTATTAATTTCAAGAGTGTGTTGATATCCCTGTCTGCCACTGTATCACCGTTTTGGTTCTCGGCTTCTCTTGGTAGATCTGTCTCTTATTCTGAAGCAGGAATAGAAATAGACCACTCTTGTCAAATTAACATTCTTAAACCTGGAGAATGAATACTAAGAAAAAGTGAAAGAGAATAGCAGCCCGTGTTGGTCAAGAAAAGAACGTAATTATTAATAATACTGAGAAAACGTGCCCAGGAAGTGCAAATGCAATCCACATGCCATATGACTTCGCGGTTTATATGTCAAAGACTGCAATTTGAAATCAGTATTGTCACCTTCGCCTCGGCGGGGTACAACTTTCTGTCTGGTAGCAATATTAGACCTTACATCTTTGGTTTCGTCTCGTTTCAGCTGTCTCAGATACATTCCTTAATATGTTACATATTATTTCTGACATCTGACTCCTTTCATTTGTATACATATAATGGCCCTATGATAGTGAATCAATCTATGATTTAGGAAGTATCGCAGAATTAGTTCTGAGGAAGCTGAGGGGAAGGGGGCCTTTATTCCTCCCCCCCCCCAAAGGTTAGTACACATATATTGCACGCTCCAATACACCTACAAAGAACCAAAGTGACAATCCACTGATTCATAAAAATGTAGTGCAAGTAGGATGGATTCCTTTTTATCCTTTGTTATTATATGCCAACTATTTCACAAGAAGGTAATCGAAATAAAAGTGGCAAATACATTTTTTTTCAAATTCATAAATTAGGTAGTTTTCAAAATGTCAGTGATTTTACAACATTAAAGATTACTAATTTATACATTATTATTATTATTATTATTATTATTATTATTATTATTATTATTATTATTATTATTGTTCTTGTTGTTGACAGAATGAACTATACATGCATGCACATGGAGTCTAAATAATCATTAAAATATTCAGATAACTCAGTTAAAATTTGTTTATCAAAATCGCCACGAGTACAAGTAAATGAGATATAATAATTCCAAATAAAAGCCATTATTTTTATTATGATTTTTAAATTAAGAATTTTAATTAGATAGGAAATAAATAAACTTTTTAAATAATAATGTATGCATTTATCTTTTTGTTAAATTATTTTGTAGGAATTTATTTTATTGTATTTCAATAATAATAATAATAATAATAATAATAATAATAATAATAATAATAATAATAATAATAATAATAAAGTTTGCATTAATATTCTTTTTAAATGTGAGTCAATTTTGTGAAAAGGTAAATACCATCTAAATGTGAATTAACCAAATTTATAGGATAAAGACAATTTAATTCCTTCTACATTATCGTGGAATAGTTGGCATATAATATAATAAGACGGAGACAAAAAAGTTATACTGATCTTACAGGATACTTTGATGATTCAGATAAAAATTCTTTCACTGTAATTTCGTATCTCTTTATGTTTTTTGTAGTCATTATAGCTCTGGGTATCGTTCATGCTGTATATGTACTGATTTTTTTAAATACAAATTTGCATAAGCCAAAATCCGCGTCACTACCATGCAGCCTCCCATGTACAGTGGGTTTCCCCGCTGAAAAAATATCATGGATTTAACATTACTCTAGCCATGCCATGATAATATTTCAAAAAAAGAAGGTGCAGAACGATTCTTTCAAAATTTATCCCAATGCAAAGAACAGAACTGTACAGTGCAAACAATGTATTGGGAGTGCATGTTTTTCATGCTTTCTGTTCATAGCGTCCTTAGTATTTTCTGCTTAAGCCAGTCTAGGTTTGTTCCGCTATGCAGAGAATGGTGAACATTATCTTTGGAATTGGCACTGATGAACGCAATACTTATATTCCTTGACTGGAATTTATAGCTTCATTTCACTAAGTACCTTTTATAGCTACTGTGTCGCCTAGTGGTTAGAGCGTCCGCCTCGGATGCGGGAGGTCGTGGGTTCGATCCCCGGCCAAGTCATACCAAAGACTTAGAAAAATGGTACTAACAACTGCCTCGCTTGGCGCTCAGCATTGAGAGGTTAGTGTTAGGACTGGTCGGCCTGGTGTCAGGATAATGTGACTGGGTGGGACATCATGCTACATGTCTGCGGCATGATGCCCCAGTGCTAGATATCACTATAAACTGCCACACTACAGACATCGTAGCGATATGACTGAAAAATTGCTAAAGCTACGTTAAAATACCAAATCACAACAACATAGCTACTGTGTCATGTACGAGAGGTTCTGCAGGTAAACACAACTTTATTCACGAATGGACAAAAGGACTTAGTTACGTATGACACATTAGTCAATGACGCAAAGGAAATGGGGGTCAAGACTAAAGTTGAGAATCTACATCCAACTCCTCTTTTCGGTTGCGGATTCTCCAATTTCTGCATCCTTTAACTTCCTTTTGAGGATGAATTCGTCCTTCTGTTCTGTCAAGGTCAGTCAGTTATTTAGCATCTCATCAAATGCAAATATTGCTAAATGCTCTCGATTCCATTTTCGGTCAACTTGATCACAAAATGTTGTCAATTGTAAAATGAAAGAAGATTTTATATCACTATTAATCTCCTTTCATCATATTATATCTAACAGTTCGTCGACGTTGAAGCGTCAAAATTTTATTGTACGATTAGCCTTTTATGGAGCTATAGAGAGATTCCCTAGCAACTTTTCTTTTGGAATATTTCACGTGTATAGAACGTGTCAAATATTTGATAAATTTTAAGATAAAATTTTTTACTTCTTGGGAAATATCTTCGTATGCACATGGTACACTTACAGTGGAAAATATGAGACCCATTGTCATTAACGTGTTTTGAATACTTCTAAATCTCTTTCACCTCCTCCTCCGTAATATTATCATGATGCAAAACAAAGCGTCATTTGCAAGACAAATAAGTATGGCCACCATCTCCTTTCCTGCTTTTCTTATCGTTTTTGTTATTCTCGTCTTCGCCAACAGCAGCTGATACAAATCAATAATTTTTATTGATAGATTTAAATACCATGTGTAAGTCAGACATACTGAACATGAAAGCATGGTGAAATGTTAATGACGGAAGGATGCATGTCAATAAGGTCCACAATATAAATATAGCAAATAAAAGATAATATTAAATGAACAAAATAAAGGCATAATTCTTCATTTAAGAAAAGTACGTTTATATAATAGTCATACTCAATAACTCGATTTCCGAGTATTGCATGTGCGCACGGTATTAGCTATTCCGAACTATCGAGATTGTTACCGATCTCAGTTCGCAAGAGATGATCTTAGTACTATTCCACAGAGGCATATAGCTCGGCGTAGACAAAATCCATGCACATGGAGTGGAGAGATCATGCACTAACAGACGGTATTCTTTTGAGCTTAATGGTTAGTGTGATTTAGAAACCGCACATACAACCTTATCATTTAAATGCCTAACGTACCAAATGAATGGATATATATTTAGTTCACGTAGTGGGTTCAAGCTTTTATAACGATGGAGCATTTTGGCAAATGTAATAAGGACAATTACAATCGCCCCATTGCAGCGGTTAAAACGAGTTTAAACTACTCGTCTTAGCAATCTAAACTGCTCCTTTCGTTCTCTCTGAAATTCCCTCTGTATAGCAAACTTCGTCACTGGGTATTTTCAAGTATTAATGAGTAGCCAATCCAATTATTTAAGGCGGTTTAGTACAAGTCTGAAAATGGCATGAAATTTAGAGTGGCTACAGACCGAGGTCAGGAAGCAGTTTTAACATTTATCTGATGACTGCATGTATGACGCTAATAATTTATTTCTTATGTTTTGCCTTGCTAATAATTAGACTTATAAGGAAGCCTTGTGCACGAAAACATGAACACAAGATGAAGCTGGAACCGAAATTTTCCTTACACAAGTAATAATAATGATTGCGAATCCTTCAGTATAGTGTTGTTGGGAAGTCTTGTGATGACCTGATTGTCCTGTAGGTAATTAAGGTTAGGTGCCGGTAACAAATTATTCATTGGACACTATGTTGTGAGGACAGTAAATAACGAGTGGCGTGGGTCCACGATGAAAGAAACCAACGAACTTATTGGGACAAATGATGGAAACGTGGAAAAAGGCAACGCCAGGAGCTAAAGGGATATAAAAATTAGAGAAACAATGCATGTTTGATTTGAACGCATTCTATTTAGCGTAATACAACAAATATGTCAAAGCCACTTGTTTTCACAAATAACCTACCTCGTTAACACTTTTATGTGGGTAAATGAATGATGTCTATATACTGATGGTCTTGTATAGATTTGTATGTGTATAGAAATAAATTTTATATTGGGTAATGTGCAAATTTTCATTCTCCTGATGAGGTCTTTGCTCTGAGTACAGGAAGTATAGAATTTCTTGTAATCATGTAAATGTATGTAGCCTCACTGTCTATGTATCAACATGAATTTGTTTCGGATGTATTAAAATTCCAAGAAATTTATAACTTGTTTCTTATCAATTGAGATTTAATCCTTCATCGGTACACAAAATAGTTTATTCTCCCATCCTAATTCCGAAGAAGTGGGGTAATTAACGATGACGTAATATTTTGAAAACCGTGAAATTGACATGCTATGAACGGTCAATTCCATCAATTCCAGCAGCAAAAATATAATGACATTCATCTCAGCGTGCTAGTATTGTCGCCCAAGAGAGGTAGCATCGGAGACAGTGTGGCTCTCGGAAATGCAACTTCAACATGTTTTAATTTAGAAATAACCGTTAATACGTTGGATGTTAACAACCTATACTTCAAAATCCCCGAAGGATGGAAGGGTTTTCTACGACCTCAAAGACAAATAAAATTGTATCAAGTTGATCTAGCAGAAGAAATATTAGATGTCTTGTACGACTGAATTTGATGGCAGAGCGTCAATAAATGGAGTTTAATCAATGAACATACCGATCCGAGTATTTTCATTTTCCAAGAACAAGATGAGCTTTAATTTCTTAACGAGACCTGAAGCCTGCTGGGTTCAGATCGTCGTTTTTATTAAAATAATCATAGGCGATAGATTGGAGTGTGCGTTATGACTGACTGAAGGAAATTGGTTTCGAAGCACCGTGGACACTATTCATCGAAAGATAAATTCTTTTTATGGCCTGCAGTTGGAATATTGGCTCCTCTTTGCTACTGACATTAATAGTTATTTATTCCTTGTTTACTTTATCACGAGAAGCTTCAAATAAAGTCCCAAAACAGTGATTTAAAAAACGTAATCTGCATTTAGAACTTGAAAAGTGACATTATACCTCTATACTGTATTTCACATCAAATTCAAATACACGAGAGAGAGAGAGAGAGAGAGAGAGAGAGAGAGAGAGAGAGAGAGACTGACTACGGCATTAGGAATGATTTAGAGAGACGACGGTGGTGGAAAATTCTGTTATATAAGTTTCTCTCCACGCAAAACATTTATAATCAAAGTTCATAAACCTACAAGACACTAACATAAACAGCTGTATTTCACATAAGGATCTCTTGATAAACAAAATGTTTACTAAAACAAAAAACATAATAAAAGTCAATAGAGCCGCTGTCAAACGTTACAGGTACAATATCGGGTAATAATGCAACGGGAGATAACTCTCGTACACTTAATGATAAATAATTTTGCATAATGTTTGCTTGTGCTACATATGACTTTTGATTTGTAAATCATATAAAATAAAAAATTTCTAAAATCTAAATTGTTATTCTTATTCTCTCTCAAAGGTAAACAAACATTTTCTGATGATGTGAAATATAATTATGATTTTGTAATAAAATGTAAAATAGACGTTGGTACAAAATTTAACGTAGATTACGTCAATCTAAACCCCACCAAAGGTTCCAGTACCTTGCAATACGTATTCAAGAGAACGTTGCCATCCCAATGTCGTTATTTTTTCTGGGTTATCTAGCTTCGTCCACACACACACACATGCACCAAAAAACACTTCGCGATAGCATCTTATTGAGGTCGATCCTTGTAAATTGTCTGAAATTGTCTGGCAATCAATGAACATATAAAAACAGTTGACAAAAGGTCAACAAAACATTACCTCCTATCGGCGTCCGTCAAATATCCATTATGTCCTGTCGGAGATTTTGATTTTAATTAGTGTACACATCGTATGATATGTAAAACTACTACTTAACCAACATATATCGACAATGGGCTTTTTACAAAGAAAAAAGGTAGGCATACGAAGAGTATACAGAACGATATAAGCTGTAAAGTTACTGAACCATGAATCATCATGTCATCATTTGCATAAACAATATCTTCTGGTAGACTATCCATGGGCAAGTCGATCTACGAAACTATATATATATATATATTCCCATTTCATTGTTTCGACATAATTGATTCAGTAAATGTATTTGCTACAGGTTCTAGACTGCACAACCATCAGAAGAAATGACTCTAGATACACTGGCAGCGATCATCCACATAATGAACACTACGGATCCTGACAAGTGATTCCCAGTCAATCGTCTAATGAAGAACACACTGTATTAATGATGTTATTGACGATGAATGATTGCAAGTGATTACATGATAACCAGGTACGTGCATGAATCTACCTACAAGAAGATTAATCACACGGGATTATTGAAAATAGAACCATGCGCACCGTTTACAACATAAAACAAATAATTCTACCAAACTTGTCAATTCTTCGAAACCTAGTACTGTAATAAGAAACATATTACAATAAATCTGATAACATTTTGTCATGTTTGGGATGTTTCAGGCCTAACGAACATTTAAAAAAAGTTCCGATTTAACTAAAGTAACGAAGTATTCGGTCTACAAAAATTGCAGACGGCTGAAAGAATGGAAGAACATAATTCATTGACTTCATTCGTCCACAGGACAATGAAAACTATTCTGCACGTGACAACATACTGAAACATTACAACTCAATATCATGGTACGTGGCGGGAAACACAGACGAAAAATATGTGGCACTTGAAATCCTGCCCTACTTGTAGACAAGGCATACATACCAATAATGCCAAGGCTCACGTATGTCCAGGAAAGAAACGATGCCACATTTGTCACCAAATAGTGGACTTGGAACACGAATGCTTCATTCAAAAATACCAATCCAAACATGAAGAGGAGGAAGATGACCAGAAGAAAGGCAATTTCATATTTTTCGATTTCCAATGCATGCAAGAGACTGGTATTCACGTTCCTAATTTCTGCGTGGCTCACCGAGCGTGCGAGAAGTGCATCCAAGAGCTTATCTCCGGGAGCCGATGCCAGAGTAGCACCTTTCAACAATTTCATGCATTTCTTGTTCAGCGAAGTGGATTTGTACTTGAATAACAAACTGGTCAGCAGTAGCATGGATACTTACTCTTATCGAGCGTACCTGGAAAACCTCTTGACGTACGGAAAAGAGGCCAAGAACACTCATCTGGATGCTTGCGTGGTATGGAAACCTGACACCGCAGGTGAGAACAAATTTAACGACACAGCCCTGACAGCAGATGACGATCCTCACAATGTGGGCTTTAATGATCGTCAAAAGAAAATCCTGCAAGGTCGTAGTTTAGAACTGATGGATCGTTTGCATTTGGACATGTGGTTGCAAGACAGTATTTGCTGAACGGAGTGGATATTTGCCTGAGACTAAATCGCAGCAGTGTCACTTTCTATTTGATGGCTCATGCCAACGAGTACAAAACCATCATCCAAGAAGCCAGACTTTACGTGCGTCGCGTAGAAGTGTTACCTAAAGCGGGAAACATTAATCACACATTGAGCAGAACGACCGCCAAGTATCCGATACGACGCGTAGAAGTGAAAACTTTCACCATTGCTGCTGGACTCCGATCCAATATCGAAGATCATCTGTTCCAAGGACAGTTATCCAAATGTTTAATCGTTGGTATCGTCAGTAACGCAGCCCTCAACGGAGCCCACGATCAAAATCCTTTCCAGTTTAAGCACTATAGAGTGTCCAAGATCGAAGTCAGTCGCGATGGCAAGACCTTGTGTACCAGACCTTTAGAACCTAACTTTGCCCAGAAGAATTACTTGAGATCGTACTTGTCCCTGTACGAAGCTACCGGACAGCTAGGAACCAACACCAGTCACGGTATTTCGTACGAAGATTATGTAGGAGGTTACACTTTGTGGGCCTTTGATTTCACTCCAGACCAAGGCAGCTACGAGGGACATTTCCACCCTATAAAATCCGGTCAACTGCGTGTGGAACTTCAGTTTGCAGAAGCTCTCGCCGAGACGGTGAACATCATCTTGTATGCCGAATTCGATAATACCATAGAAATCAACAGTTTGAGAGAAGTCATTCTAGACTATTAGAAACTATGGAAGACTCTTATTCCTCTTTGAACAGTAGAGAATCTTTGGAAGTGGAATGGGAGGATACCGTGAAAGCAGAACCCCAAGACAAAGACGAAGAGAACATAGTGGTCGCGTCCAGATGGCCAGAACAAGAGCAACATTTAGTGTCCTGTTATGCCAAACATCTGGCAGATAAAATTACGGAACTGACCAGGAAAGATTGCATTGGATGTCAAAACGATCATCCCAGTCAAATTCAACACGATAAACGTCTGATGATGAGCCAAGAAGAAAAATTGGACGAGTATCTGGACGATGCTTGGAGTCTCATCTCGGAAGAAGCAGTGTCACATTAGTGGTATAAAGGCTTGCGTGATCATTCCTGCCCTCCACTGACTACTCTGGAGATCTATCGCATAGAAGCTCTCTTAGCCGAAAGTGCGGAGACTAAGCAAAGAAACGGTAACTTGTTAGAGATTTTCAAACAAAAGGTCAGAATTGAATTGATGACTTATCATTACATGTGAGGAAAAAAATGGATACCTGGGAGCTTTATTACCTTTTGAACAACAGTTCGTACACTGCTTCTTGGAATCCTGTCGTGTGCACTAAAGATGAACTACCTCATCGCAAACCTCAAGACCATCAAGCTTATGTCATCAACACGGACGACAGTCATCTCCCAGGAACCCACTGGGTAGCCGTCTACTTCCCTAAAGAGGATTGTGTAGAGTATTTTGATTCGTATGGATTAACCCCTCTGGAAGACGACATCATCGACTTTATGAGAAGAAATGCCCAGACGACACGATACAATAATATGAAATTACAAGGCACAGATTCCATGGTGTGTGGACAATATTGTGTGTATTTTCTTCATCAACGCTGTCTTGGATATCCTTTAGAACATTTAGTGACTTATTTTGATAGTAACTCTTCTAGAAACGATAAAAAAGTAGATCGATGGTTTTGTGACCATTATGTGTATCTTCTGTCTTTAGCTAGGAAACGTAGTGTACATCAATGGCGCAATGACTGCCATCAGTGGAAATCTAACATGATTTCACAACGTTGTCAACCTTGTCAAAAAAGTTTGTTTCATGTTTGAACCATATAAAGCGAGGCAGTCTCCAGTCTGGCCATCCATGGTTGACTCGTCCACCTATGAACATGCCTTCCAGGCTAGCCAAGCTGAACGAAGCTTACATGAATTTACATCATGTTAGGCAAACCCTGATACCAAAACCTGAAGAGATAGAGAATGTCAGGATGTTAACAATAGCCCAAGACCTGGTAGAAGAGGTCTTCAGAGAGGAAATCAAGAAAGAACAAGAAGAATGGACAGAGAAGTACAGACTTCAGAAGCAGGAGAGAGAACAGCAGCAACGACAGCAGCAGGAACCAGACAGAGGTTTTGTCGACTGCCGAGTAGACACTAAGGAGTTCTCCTTCTATTTCCGTAGAAGCAAACCGTATCCTGTAGGAAAGCCTGCCGGCAGACGGGGACGCAATCTTAGACAATAAAAGATTGCCATCACTCCCCGTCAACAAAAATAGCCCTTTTCAGGGCTACCCCAACACTCTCGAAAAGACATACTAATTCAATTGCCAAATATTTATGTTTTTCATATTAAAAAATTGAAGTGTGTCTATAAGCACTTAGTTTCTTTTGTCAATAAAAATCCACACTTCCTTTCTCTGTCTTATCTGATAGTGTGTGTCTGTGTTTGTAAGTAGAAAAGTCAACGTGAGTGTTTCTTTTAGGTCCGCGCGTTCCATGTAATAGTAATAGTAGTATTGTAAGTTTTGGTGTCAGGGGATGTTTTCCTTCACGTCCGTGCTTCAAGTAGATAAAGGACAGCGATCGTCAGTCTGGCTACCCATCGTTGACGTATCAACTTTGAAGATGAGTAACAGAATTTCCAAGCTTTTAGAACTCCAAATGCACCTGTAATATGCCAGGCGAAGTTTAGATGAGCTGGCTATGGAGGCAATACAGGAGGAAGCCAGAAAAAAAAGAGGAGGAAGAGAAGAGAAGAGGAAAAAGAAGAAAGAGAAGGAGGAAAGGATCCTGCCTCACCTCATGCTAAGTCTTTTGTGAAATGTGAAACCTGAGGTGAGGACGCCTCCACAGCCAGTACCAGCACGACAACCAGCACCACAACCACTACCAGCACCACAACCTCTACTAGTACCACAGCCACTACCAGCACCACAACTTCATCATCCACGGATGTGGTATAGGAGAAAGAGGGACACCTTCACTATCCCAGAGACGGAAGATTGGGATAGTGAAGCAACTGAAGCCTCCTCTCCACTCCCAAGAACAACACTGAATTGGGAGCAAGATTGGAGTAGGAGATGCGTGTGTGGTGCCCGACCTGGGAGGTGCCAGCATTAACCAGGTGCAATTGGAGTTTAAAAAAAAAAAAACAGCCCTTCTTAGGGCTAACCAGATCTCTAGAAAAGAGAGACTATTCAAGTTGCCAGTTTTTGTGTGAATGTGTAGTAATGAGACTATAAACACTCACTCCTTTACTGATGTCTGTGTTTGTGTGTGTGTGTGTGTGTGTGTGTGTGTGTGTGTGTGTTTTGCGTTCGCGTACATTTGTGTGGATAG
>JAECUM010022381.1:0-72109 GCA_016617855.1 Megalonaias nervosa | reverse complement strand
ATATATATATATATATATATATCCATAAGTCATGGTATATCAAGGATAAACAAGTGTGCTTGACTTAAACCAGAAAGTAAAGATAGATGGGGGAAAATCTATATTCGTGAGTGTTTGGTAGAGACATATAGATTTCAGAAATGGATGTAAAGTTGTACCCACGTAGGAATATATACAAATTATGAGATATGTGCTAAATATGGTTGTATACATGCTGTAAGAGACACTAAGACGCTAGACAACGAAACAATGAGGAGTTTAAATAAAATTATTTGTGAAATATAAGCAAAACTATCATTTAGAACGTCGGTTGACTTGCATAAAGTTTGTGATAAACACAGCATTATATACATTATTATATATTTGAACTCAGCTTGGAAATGTGGCTTCAATTATATAAACCTTGTCATGATCACAGCATCTAGTCTATTATTACATGTTTGAATGAGATTATTAAAAAAGGATAATATTCCAAGGAAAATATGATGGTGGGCTGGATGCACTACTGACAAGTAGGGCCATTTTGCCATTTCCAGCTTATGCAACTTTGTCTAAGCAACAGACAGTTCCGAGTAAGCTTGCTATTATTTGTACTCGAAGTGCAACAAGTTTCTGCTCTAACCCCTTTCTCGCCCTTGAGCAGCAGCACTAACTACCAAGCGTCGTACAACCTTTTCTGCAGAAGCCTATCTACTATATTCTGCCAGTGGAGAAACTAAACTATTTTACCAACAGGTCATGGGATGTATCAATAAGTCCTCCTACTATGTGACCCCAAAGGATGCGCTTTCACGCTACAGCAAAGAGGCGCTGGTACTATTTCGTAGTTTCCGTCATGACTAGCCCTAGGTCTCCTTCTTGCACATTTGCTACAAGGGGGCACCAAAGGGAAGGTCTACCGATGTTGTCCGCGCCTTTACTACTGCGATGGTCAGGCTGCCATCTTTGAGTTTGACTACAGCAGAATCCCAGGGGTGGTTGAATGTAGCCCGCCTGATTTTACGGGGGGGGGGGGGCACAAGCACTGACCTCAATATATTTCCCTGGAGTCATGATTTTGTCACAGGTATGGTTCTATTGTATGCAGATGGGCGGGGAATAGACAGTACGATCCTTGAAGAGCTTATACCACACACAATTTTGCCTCTCAAGGCAACCATGGTATTGTGTAAGTTGTACAACTGTGATAGCAATGAAGTCGTAGCTGCAACAAGAAGAACGTAACAAACTTTGTATATGGACTTGCCGACAGCCACTGTAATAAGACAGCTTGGGATTATCTCTAAAAATACAATATCGATGCCTCAGCATTTAGTAACTGTCACCTGTACACAGAGTTTGACCAAGACCTGGACCTAGTTGTTGCCTAGGTACATCCAGCTGCATAAGCTTCATTGCGCTTTGGGCGATACTGTGGGTGCATCGTGTACAGATCGTGTCTACATGACTTTGGCGGAACAGGAAGCCTGTCTGCATTTACAAAAAGAAGCTACTACTGCGGGCAGCAAGATGTCGTGCACCTTTGTATCGATACAAACACCCGTTTGCGTGAAAGTTTGCTCGCTTGCAAGATGGAGTCCTGTGGGTGGCCGTATGACCAAGTCTGTTAGTCTCCGCGAGCCAGTTACAAATTTACTATGAGTAACTAATGAGACGACAAGGAGACAATAAAACCGATAGAAGCAGACGCATAGCTAAAGTGGGCGACAAGGAAGAAGGAGGACTTAGCAGAACTTCTATATGAAATAGAGACCCTTGAAGTCGAGGGTTTTGGGAAGCGTATGAAAATGTACATGCCAACTCCAAGAAACGGAGGTCTCCTGGTCGTTGGACGATATCACAGAACTTGAGAAAAGCACACTTTATCTTAACTGTGGAAAATCGCGGGCGTAGAAAAAGTAGAAAGGCGTATCTTGCCTGCCCAATGAACCTCTCTTGCGACAGAGCCACCAAGAACTACGTTCTGGAGGCCATCTGCACAGCATAATAATTTGCAGACCGGAAAGTGCGCTGACGATGTCAGCTTTATTTTCCATAAAGTCAGTCCTTATAGCGATGTCATTTTTGTAGAAATTTCATCTACACTGTGTCCCAACATGAGTAGACTGTTTTTTCTAGTTCATCCAAACGCATAAATGGACGCATATCATTCTCGGTAAGGGTGATATGTCCCAAAATGAGCCAGTCTCACATATCCATGACAATGAGAAGTTCTAAAAGGAGCTTGATCAGAACATCCTGCAGTCCAAAGACTATGACAGAGACCACGCTACCATAGCCGTAGCATATATACTCCACAAAGCGTTTACCAATGTTCAAGTTGACGTGTGAATGTCTAGTCAAAGACTGATCGGCGTAAAGGTCGCAAACAGACGAATGGAAGGTTGGTGACCACGTGCTATGTCGCACTGATGCCAGGATCTAAAAAAAAGAGAAAGATAAATGCAGACTCTTACTACATTGCACTCGAGGTCACATAGACCCACCTTACCATGTAAGGCTGCGATAGTGTTGGTCGAACGTTGAGGCGAAGGAGCCTTCCAAAATCGCCCGTTGCAGCAAGCTCTACATCTACAGTACTAGCAACAGCACCCCGCCCCCAATTAACAGTCGGCTAGATTGTATTTACGAACTGCTGCCCCATGAATATAGTGATGATCATGGATAACCCTATGCGCCTCGTCCACTGTATTATCGAAAAGTGCTTTCTAAGGACACCGAATTGCTGACGACACGGATAGCAAGGGAACGCAATACTCCAATGTCAACTTCGCCCACCAGAAAGAATGTAGCCTCTAGAGAAAACTGTAGTATCAACCGCATTGAAAACGCCCCTGCGTGCATACAGGACAATCACCAAATCAAACGCCAGTGCTTCCATAACACCAGTGCACACCTTCCATTTCAAAATACACAGTCAAGGCAGCTCAAGATCTGTTTACGAGCATATGGAAGAGGACAGTAGATATAGACGACATTTAACAGCCTTAACGCTGAGTGTTGAGAAAGAATTCTTTTCATCCGAAGACAAGAGCACAGCATCCTTGCATTCAGTTAGTCTTTACGCCTTAAGAGTCGACAGTGTTCTTTCGGAAACTGTGCCGGTTCAACCACGGTTACTAGAGCATTTTCCGAGCAATCGACTCTAGCATCCTCTACATTAAGCTGAGCCTCTAAAAGTCAAACGTTATACAGTGACCCGGGTTCTACCTCCAGCAATGCAATGAGACCAAGTCGGCAACCTAAGGACAGAACGATGGACTGATTTAACTTTCCAAAAACTGATGAATGCCAAATCTCCACTCTCGTGGAGTGACCTATTTTATCTCAGTCTCAAATACTTGATTTTGGCTACAGATACAACAGCAGTGTAAACGTCCTACCCCAAAGCATTGAGGGTATAACGGTGACAGGCACTGAGGTATCGGATATGCGTTAGCCAAAGTTAGTACCAATGATATGGAACAGATTTGAGCAACTGACCAGGTGCATTAAATGTATGCATCATCTCGTGTTGACAGAATCTTCTTTGTCTAGTATGACTAGAAAGTGGTGGCACATCACGTAACGAACCCGGTGTAGTTTAATAATGACGAGCGCCTCGATTGTCGTCGTGCATCAACCCATTTGAAAACCGTTTCAATCTGGATACGTTTACCATAAAAAGCGTGTCCGAGACGTTTAATCATTATGACATGCAAGCGTGTCCGTGTTAGACAGCGCATAATCATAACAGCTTGCTTTTCAAGCGCAATCAGCAAGTGTGACAAAACAGTAAGAACAAAGAAGGCACCAAGTTCAGAGAAACATGGCCTGAAACGCTTGGCACTTCTTGAGCCCTCTAAATTCACAGCGTTTGCGTGAGAACAACAACATACAGAAGCACTTACATAGCTGTCGTTTGCTTGAGTACCACAATGCAACGCCGACGAGGACTTGAATTATTAATAGGCCATATAACTGCGGAGGCGAGTCGTCCACCGACAAACACTTTGTATTTTTGTTGCTCGGTCATGTAAAATCAGAAAACTTAATCTCATTGCCAATGCCTGTGATGTAGTCTGGGATTTTTTTTGGCTGTTATCAGATACTACTGACGCATCAAAGCATCGACATTATCATACGTTGTTTACTCATGCTGCTCGACGTATAGCAGCGCAATGAGGTAATCAAGACGTTCGGTGCTTTAGCGGAAATGCAAAGCGTGTGCAGCTTGGACGTTTTCCATTGCCTTGTCATGTCGTGCATTTTCGACGTCAGCTTCTTTTGTGTTAGCATTGAATAAATGTAGTCCAAGTCTGCGAATGCTAAGATATTGACAACTGCCCCCTCAAATCATCATACCAATGGTGGCCATTATGAAGGTCTAATTAATTATATGGGCTGGAATAATTCCTGTTTAATTAGCATACCATGCATCCTTATACCTAGTGTTACAGCTTTAGCAAGCCTTGCACCAAGTTATTTGTGACAAAATTTGTGAAGATGGACGGCATATACCTCCTTATTTAACTTTCTTAGTCAGTAAATTATCATGCAATTCATCCAGTACTGCATCAGCATCTGTGATACATATTTTAAACTTTCTCCTGTGGTTCTTATTATGTTCCGATGATTGACAAAATGTTTAACTCTGAGTAACTTATAAATAAAGAACAAAAATGATAAAGCATTACTAATAATACACAAAAATATGATTCCATCTCATCGCATCTGCGCAAAGCAATTTTACAAATCTGGTTAGATATGAGTAGGTCCATTCATAAAAGCAGCTCACCAAAACGTTTCGCCTGATACATTAATTTATGTAAGCGTCTTGAACTTCATGATATAGTTTTGAGCTAGTGTATCATTAAATGAATCTCGGCCTTTACACTAAAGTCATGCCACCCATAATATTTGCGGGAGAAACTCCCAGGCTATGGCTTTGTATTTTATGTGTTATGACCTACACACTGATTCTGTAAAAGCAGGTAATGAAGGTGAACGCATTGCACGCCGTTTCTTTATGCCGGATGCCGGAAAGAATGGAGCACTACTGTAGTAGAAATCGTGTGGTCGTTTCTTGAACTTTTCGTTAAGTGCATGGAGTAGACCACTCAGGTCATGATCTCTGGGGTTGACCAAACTTACTTCCGCGTCGTTCATGCTGAAAAACTCTGTCCTGTCACTCATAGAGAATCGCCATAGCTTCGATTCTCACGGCCCTGAGAATCATCATTAAGTAGGCGGCACCAGCCATTGATACCACCAGTCTTCCATTCGTCTAAATCAGATCCCAGTAATGTATAATAATGGATATAAAAGCACCTGGAGCGACTGTTTTCAATGCAAAAAGGCTCGCAGAAAAGGCTTTAACGGCACTACCCGGTCTTATTGTGTTGTTTCTCCTAAAAGCTGCTGGGAATGCCATTGGCTAGACGGATGGGACGGAAATTTGTTTATGCTTGTCATCACAATAGCGATAACATTCTTTACCATTCTTTGCACTTAAACAGACAATACAAAGAGCGAAAAGCTTGCGCATAAACACGATGGTCACACAAACACCAGAATATCTCGAGGTTTTTTGCTTTCTTGAAAGCCGGAGGAATTCAACTGCCTGCGATTGTGTGGACACTTGTTCTGGTGTCTTGGAAAATGGGTGAAAACCTAACAGGATTTGATTTGCTTGTTGCGGTTTTTTAAAATATTTTTTATCTTTTAAACATTTTTTATTTTTTATTTTTTTTTTTTTGTTGCTTGTTAATCCGGTTTCACCTACTGCGATATTGGGTCTGCATTGACATTGGGGTTAGTCCCTGATGTAAATCACGCATTGTTGAAGTCTGCTATAACAAATGTGTTGATATTCCCCTCACAGTTGCAAACATTAAGATCTGTGTTGCTAGGAATCATATAGATTTGATCATCCAGGATGCGATCTACATTTTTGGACATAGTGGAGAACGTATTGTTATTCTTGTTTGAACTTATCCATGTCATCTTCATGAGCAATGATATATTCCATGTTTGTGACAAACCTTTTTGGGGTCTCAATAGCAGTTATTACGACCCATATTACCGTTGTCGTCATTTGGCCTTTGACGCCTAGAAATGACCCCATATACGCCTGAATGAGCTCATTTGGACACTATACCAGCCTTGCGACGAGTCAAGTATAAAGCTTGCTCATGCATTTATTGCACTTAACCTTTGTGAAAAGTAGTCAAAAGTCAGCTCGTATATCTCAATAATTTCTGGTATAAAATCCATCTGTATCTGGGAATGTTATTTTGTGGGCTGGGGATCAGTAATACATCCTTCCAAATCCTTCATGCGGATTGTCTTGTCAGTTCGAATCTGAATCCACGTTAAACCCTATAAAATAATCCGTAGGCAAGCATATCAAAACTACACTGCAAATGAACATGAAATATGTAAAAGCTGAAAGACATGGATTCGTTCGCAAACAGACACCACAGACTGTTGTTGCACACTATAAGACAAACATCACATAATTTTGCCAAAAATGAATTGAGCTACTGTACAGCTTGTCCTTTCTATCAGCAGACCTAGTGTTAGGAAGTGCATGTTTGTCTATAAATGTGGTTTCGAACGAAGAATTCTCCCTCATAAATACTTTTGTGTTAATTGAAAGTTTTCATATTTGTGCTCTCTCATTATCAGTATAACTTTAGATACCGTCAATGCCACACTTTAACTTATTATTAAATAAAGATTAAGTGTAATGGTACCATTATCGTACGAAGGCCAAAAATCAACGTTATAGTGAATAGTCCCCTAATTGGCCAGGTGGCTCTAGAACATGTACTACACACTTGTCATGGTACCCGAATAAGGCAAAAAAAAAAAAAAAAAAAAAAATAAAGATTTCTTTCAGATCAGGTTGGCTCATTGTTACAGAGTTGCCTTCCTACAACAGATTTATTGTGAGCCTGACTTCAACTAGCCCGGTGGTAGGCGTTGAAAGTGGCAAGTCAGCCCAAACTATCAGTTGTATCATTGCACGCTCTACTTTATATTTGGATTCGAATTACCAGGTTATGACGGAGACCCTGCACACACGGCAGTCAATTGCTTAGCGTTTGTCAAAACCCGTGGCTTTACGTCGATCTCCGTCAGATAAATACAACTGGATGTATTCTTGATGGAGAAACATATTACCCTGTTAAAGTCATTCCTGAAGGTGATAGCAAAGACTTGATGATGGAGGGGTTTAAACACTTACTGCATCTTACTGAAAATGAAATTGGTGTTAACTACATGAAAGCAGCGTCCAGGAACTCCCGATGTGTAGTTTAGATGTAAACCTATCGCCGGTGAATATGCTAACGTGCACTATTACAGCTGAGAATACAAATCCGCACTAATGCCCGTGATAACCATTAATGACAAGCGCACTGCAGGTGCCTTGGGGCCATTACCCCGTTTAATGTTGCCACAAATGTTAAAACTATTGGTCACGAAGCAGACAGTAGCGCTGCCTTAAGGGTCTAAAATGCTGATGATACAATGAACGATGTCCTGCCAATGAAGAACAACCTAATCAGAAACGTACAAGACCCAATCGAATCGCTGGGTGCTGCTACTAAAAACGTCGTCAAAGACCTGCTAGATGATTCTTGCGACTGTGCTATATGTGCTATCATCACTACGGATATCAAGACATCTCAAAAGGGAATAAATGACTACAACCTTAACAACGTAGTATGTGACAATAATCTCATATCTGTAATATTTTTTTTAGATCATGCAAATTCCTCAATCAATCAATTTAGCGACGACAAAGGAACAGTTCTTTTTGTCAGGAACAATATCATAGTAATTGGGAGCAAGGTAGAATCATCGTGCAACGTTTGACGAAAATACAGGATAATTTCAGTCTTAATTAATAATAATATTAGCGAATCTGGTGATAACAGGAAAACCATCAACTTCTTTGATGTTGCCACCTTCATATCTATACTCACAGACAACTAGTTGAAGGTGTGGGTCTGCATACTAACCATCTGCGCAAACGAATTATAGTGTCATATCATGCTGCTTATATAGGAATTATAATTTTGACATACCCAACAATCCAGGAGCCAAAAGATCTCTAGCGTACAAGGATCAGTGAATTAGAAACCTTCTTATGGGCAGCAACTGAAGTGTAATGCTCTGTATCCAAAGTGTACCAGTGAGCAGTGAATGCAGTGGATGGTGTTCACAAGGCGCTCACTGCTGTGAATCTTGGTATTTCAGCAAATTGTGACAGAGAGCTGATTACTAAATGTTCAGAGTGCTAAACGTGGTCCTTATCATGAAAACATTATGTTAACCATGAAAAACCAGTTTAAACATGTAAAACCCTTAAGTATATGCATTAAAGCTATGATAAATTAAGTGCAAGAGAGTCTCAAAGTCTTGTTATTTTTTGTCTATTCAGACCGTGTTATGCTTACACCAAATCACTTGTATTTTTAAAACTGTTTAGCTTTATTGATCATATACCAGCAGACATGTCTACAAATATATACACGTAATGCAATCTTTTACACAATCTAATCTTGGTTGAAGAGGAAACCTCTGTATGGTGTGTGGTGTGAAAGTTAATGACTAAGCAATTTAGATTCGCCACTGGAGTACGATCAGTTTTGTGCAGAAAGTACATTTATTCCCTCTGACAAAAAGAGGGATAAAAGCTTGCTACCATGCCACGACATTTATCAGTCGTGATACAACAGATTCCGTGGAAGGAAGTCAATGACACTATTCAGTCTATGGAGGATTAATAACACCTTTTAAGAGAAATGTGTCCTTTGAATTAAGAACGTCTTGTAGTGTGGGTCTTAGTGACTTCCTTTCTGGGATTTCGTTTATCAGAAGATTCCTTGTAGACTCTTTATGAACATTACTTACCACCAAAACATGATGGTGTTTCCTTTCAATGCGCACGAGAAACTCACTCTGTTAAAAGCGTTGCGTTTTCATCTCCAAACGTCTCGGCCTCTGTTTGAAGCAAAGTTTGTTTGTGACATTTTAGCTACTCCAGATTATTACAAAGATGCATAGCTTGTTGGTTATACTTTCACTCGAAAGATGTACGTGACTGGAAAAGTCTCGGTTTCGAGGCTTGGACGAAAAGAGTGGCTTATATTGCTCAAGATTTGTGTTGTGCATTCAAAGGATAAAGCGAACTTAAAGTATCCAGTGAAGAAAGTAACTTTTAAACCTGTGTTAACCGTAGGGCAAGAAGAACCCGACACCGAGGAAAACCACTCCATTCAGGATAGGACCGTCATTCACATGGACATCCCCGAAAAACCATTCCCGGAGGACACCTGTGAGACTGTGCCAAGTGTAGAGACTCTAAGAACATTATACAGTGTCCCTAGGACACCACACCTTCGTCACAAAAATATTGTACAATCCCTTGTTTATATTCCACTTTGATCGCTTTGATGTGTATTTTATCGATGTACTTTACCACTTGGCTTTTATGTAGTTTTGTCTTTCGTGGTAAATTTTAAAAATTTTGGAATAAACATGTCCTGAAAATGTATAAAAACTCTTGTCTTGTCTCTTCTAGTTTCAAAATTCCCAACACCGCTACCACTTTCTCCACTTTCAAAGTCAACGATGAGAAGTTAGTTCGTGCCAGTTGGGAGGTCTTTTATCACCCCTTTAACATGTTAATTGCTTGACCTAGAGGTTCAGACAAAACCAAATTTGTTAAACGTTTGATCGAACATAAAAGTCATTTGATCGATCGTCCACCTCAGCGCATCGTGTGGTGTTACGAAGAGTGGCAATCAGCGATCAGTCTTCTGCGAGAAAGTCAATGAGATTCCATTGTGTTTGTGGAAGGAATTCCTCGCGAAGAGGACGGGATCGTGCCTGACCCAGTCAAACACATCTGGTCATCGTCGACGACATGTTAGGAGAAGATGAAGAAATTAAACTGTGGTTTACGCGCAAATGGCATCACCGTAATACCAGTGTCATTTACATCACCTAAAATTTGTTTCAATAATGTAAAACCCATCGCACCATCAGTCTCAGTACTCATTACGTGGTCTTGTTTAAAAGCATTGAGATAAATCGCAAGCGCAAGTGTTAGCCATACAGTTAGGAACTCCTTGGCTGACTCATGCCTTCCACGATCCGCTCAAACCCCTCACGGCTATTTACTCGTGGATTTAAAACCCACAACCCCCTATTATTTGAGATTCCGTATGTAACAGAATTGAAACCGAGTGGGCTTTTCTTCTTGGACTAAATGAACAACACAAACACAGTGTGATGAATGATGTAAGTTTATGAAATGAATTGATAAAAAAATATATATAGTGATTCTTTCACGCTCCAAACACATGACTCATTCAATTACTAACACATTCCCAAATGAAAAACATAATTGAAAGTGAAATGCAAATATTCAAAATGAAAGTGAGATTTACATAATCTCACGTACTGTAACCGAGGTTGAGATTCACATAATCTCATGTAATGTAAATAAAATTGAGATTCACATAATCTCCTGGAATGTAAACGAGACTCAAATAATCTCATGTGATGATAACATAACTCAATTGTATTCAATTAAAACATTATCAATTGAAAAAAATACTTTCAATGTTAAACAATACAACGATTGCACCAAACAATGACTCGTAACTCAATCATACGATAACTATTTGTAAAAACTTGCATCCGAAACCATTTGACTTGGTTTATGAGTCCATTTGTCAAAACCACACAGTTCTCCGGAATTCCTGGGTCGGCTCACTTGTTTTGGCCCCATCCACCCTTCACGGATCCACCATGCGCACAAGTTTATACATCATGCAGTTCCTTCCTTGTATGGACTTGATTCCACCCCATACAGACATACAGACAGCCAGACCGTAAGTCTGATGTATCTGCATACACATACGCACAGCTACACAGCTATACATCTATGCATCCACACACAGCTACACCGCTATGCATTCACATACACAGCCCTATGGCTGTAGACAAAAATGGAGAACGTACACTCCTCGACAAGATCCAAAAGACCAATGTGTCAGTTTGAAATAGAAACAACCTTAAAACCTTAGGAGAGTGAATAATAGTCAGGGTAAAATGCTCATGCTTTTCGTGACTCTCGTCGCATGTAGATTCCGAAGAGATACATGCTTGTACAGTCGCTTACCTGGCGAAACAATTATTCACCCCAGGTAGATCTAAGGCAAAACCAAGTTATTTCGCGCCCTATTCTGTGACACCGTACCCATTTGTTTCACCACTGGCGCCAGGACGGAGGGCCTTTTTTGTACATGTCCCGTTACTTACAAAAATTTATAAAAACTTCTGACACTTTTGGCCTGTCTCACACATCGTTAACATGACGTCCCTTCACTCTCATCTTCGCGTCAAATTAATTCAGGGTTTGTACGGCATCAGTCGCGAACAAACATCCACAAATACGTGCTCTTGTCTTAGAAGCCAGTCTCAAAGAAGTCTTACGATGGTTTACGGTGACAGCACGTCAATTACTGCAGTACAACATTCACATCCTACATCAAACTAAACACTTTTTTGAGAGAAACAAAGTAGCCTTGACGCAACTTGCAGATCCCCGCATCGACACTCAAACCAAAAAGCAAATCGTTTTAAAACCTGGAGGTAGCGGTTCTCTAGGAGGTGTCATCATTCCCCCTCTTAAAATGTGATCCTTATGCGCCAAAAGTCACCCCAAGAAGAAACCCAATCCACGACCGAAATGTACCTAGAAGTAAAAGAGCAGTGGCGTCAAGAGCAGGTCACATCCCCAGAAAAAGAAAAGTCCCCAAAAAACTCCCAGAAAAGAGCTTCTACCGCAAGAAAAATACTGCATCCCGGACGCAACCTTATATTTCCAAGCCACGACCTGCGACGGTGACCGCGTCTCCAGTTGCCTCAGGTTCTTACACTTCACTGTTGCTAGTGATGCCATCAAAACCCAATTTGACACACGTCTTTCCTAATTTGATGACAAATCGGAAACCCGTGTCTCCATGAACGTCCCATCCAGCGGTGACACCCTCCTACTCCTCTTTAGCTGCTGCGTAATTTGCTAAAAAATTACCAGCCCCCAAAATCAAAATCTAGGACAGATCGGGAATGTTAGAGAGTTTACTGGATTTATCCAAGCAAGATCTGTCATGATTAAATCCATTGCGAACCCCTCAACGTCGAGCGATGCCTGCTATGAAACAGTGGCTACGCATTCCACCATAAAAAAGACCTGTGCCAGACGATAGGTAGCAGTGATTTTTTGTGCTCCTGAACGCAAAACGATCTCACCCACCAGAATTGCACACCACTACCACCATCGTCGTTCACCTGTCCAAAAAAGGAAAGGAAAAAGAAAAGGACAGTCTCGCCGTTTGACCCTACATCCGATAACAGGCTTAGCCAAGTATCGACGTCTACCCAAGGAAAGAAGCAATGGATCAAAGAAAAAGAGATTGCTGCAAAGCGGAGGATTTTTGTACGATCCGATAGTAAATAAATTCATCAAACAGACTGGTCACAAACCCTTCGACCTACTCCAAAACTACACCCCGAAAATAAGATTAAAGGACATGTGCCAAGTCATCGACGTTAGCGTAGTTTTCCTCCGGAACGAAGAAAGATGTCACCCTACAAAAGCCATCCCTCTTCCGTCCCAACAGGATAGAAAAGGAAAGGACTGCCTCCTCGTTTAGCCAGACATTGGGACGTGTTGTCAGTCCTGTCCAAAGCTCCGTCACCCATGCGAAAACAACTCATTCAAACAGCCTCGAAAGACTTCGTCGATACCGTGTGCGAATGTTGCCCGAATATCTTGAGAGGAACAATAACTTTGCCCAAGCATCAGAAAGAACACTTAGCCAAGCATCGACACGTTCTTCGCCAAATGGCTAAAAAGAAAATCCCCATTCGTCAAATAAAAAAGAAGTTGGTGGAACGTGGAGGAATTTTGCCGATGTTATTAGGACCCTTGCTGAAAAGAGTACTGGGAACATTGCTAGGAATACTCATGGAAGGTATTTCACCCATGGGAGGACTCATGGGAAGTATGTTACCCATGGGTTCCAGATAAAAAGGACCAAGACGATAAAAGGGACCTCTTGGGTGAAACGCTCTTAGACGTGTACTTTGGAATCTGATGGATGGACGAAAGCTGACTTTAGTCCCTAACAAATGATGGATGGAATTCCATCGTTGGCAAGAACAACGCTCCACGCATTTACCCCCCCAATCCTCATCCGATCGAGATGTCCCAGTCACAACACGAATTGCAATCGTTCATGGATCGTAGCGATTTGGCAGAAACGGAAAAATCGCAACTCTAAGGACAAGTGTTACAACGACTTCAACTCTTTCACCAGCAGCTCCATCGACTCTGAAAGATTTCAAGGTTCTGATGAAAGGTCAATCACCAACACCACCCCCAGTGATCAAGACAGACACAACCCCACAGAGGCTACAGGAAGAAGAGGCACGAGAAGTCTTTCAAACACCGTCAGCGCCTCCCATCGATAGTAAGATTGCAGCGTCCCTGTTGACCACTTCCCCTACTATTGAACGAGAAGAACTCAAAGCTTGGGTTAAAAAGATGATGTCCACTCCTCCTTCGACAGAAGTCAAAAAGAAAGAAGGGAAAGGAGAGAAGAAGAAAGAAAGCAAGACAAAAGTCATCACATTACCACCACCATTACCCTCGACTTCTACTCCCATGGCCGTTTCCAAACCACTACCTCACCCTAGCCAGAGTAGAATCAGTGAAGAGTAGTCCTAATGGAGAATTTCTTAGCCATCATTTACTACGATTCAGCCCATCCTGCGGAACACGGAGTTCAGAAATTCCATCGTGCTGCCAAAACAAGACTGAAAAGTGTCCGTTTACCTCAAGTGCAACGATGGTTATAAGAACAAACCACGTACACCTTACACAAACCCATCAAAATGAAATTTTTCCAGAAATCGCACCCGAGCGGAGGGTATCTATCATCAATACCAAGCCGATTTAGCCGATGTCTCTCATTTAGCCACCTACTATCGTGCCTACAAATATTTGTTTTCTGTCATTGACGTCTTTTTCAAATTTGCCTGGGTTGTACCATTAACTTCCAAGTCGAGCTCTGAGTTAGTGCGAGCCTTAACACTTGTGTTGAAACAAAGCAGTCATCACCCCCTTCGATGGCAAACAGACAAAAGCACCGAATTTCTGAACCAAGCTTTCAAAAAAAAAATTGAAGAAACGAGACATTCATTTTCTTCACTACCGAGAATCTTGAAACCAAGCCAGCATCGTGGAACGTTTTCAACGCACCCTGAAAGTGAACATGCGGAAATATTTTACGCATCAACACACCCTCAACGTGTTTCCGCACCTGGTCAAAGCGCACAACTAATCTTACCATCGGAGCATCGGATGTGCCCCCGAAGAAGTGACTCCCGACAACGAAGTGACCGTGTGTGTGTGTGTGATTTAGATTTTTAATGTAGCTTTAACAATTTTTCAGTGATGTCTGCCGTGTGACAGTTTATAGTGATGTCTAGCACTGGGGCATCATGCCGCAGACATGTGGCATGATGTCCCACCAAGTCACATTATCCTGACACCAGGCCGACCAGTCCCAACACTAACCTCTTAATGCTGAGCGCCAAGCGAGGCAGCTGTTAGTACCATTTTTAAAGTCTTTGGTATGACCCGGCCGGGGTTCGAACCCGTGACCTCCCGCATCCGAGGCGGACGCTCTAACCACTAGGCCACCGGAGCGGTGACCGTCTTTAAGCGCCTGTTTGGTACTTCTCAGACTGCGGCTGTCCCCAAGAAAGGTGGAGTGTTGACGACGGGTGATTGTGTGCGCATTGGCAAACCAAACGCACTTTTGACAAAGGTTACTTACCCAAGAGGGCCACCGAATTGTTTCTTGTCACTGGTCGAGAGCGTGGTCGTCATCCTGCCGTCTATAAATTGGAAGACATGAATGGGGAAGTGTTAAAAGGAACGTTCTACTTGCCTGAGTTACAATGTGTGACCAAAAAGGAAGACGAAGTGTACGACTTCGAAAGCATTTTCGATCGAAGAACCCCTAAAGTACGATAACGACGAGCCAATGAAGTTAAAGTGCTTTTCAAATGATATCCTCCCAGTTTTGATTCTTGGATCGACACTTCGCAAGTCATTGACTATAAAAGGAAGTGACCATTATGCCGTTCAACACAGCCTTAACAACAACAGTGACCATTCCTTCTCCGAGTTCTTCTCTGCAAGATTTACAAAAGCAACCCTTGTGGGTGTGGTGTGGAGAACGTTTACGTAAAACTCAAATCGTCTTTTCTGTCAGATCTCTGTGGCGTATTGTGTCATCGGTGCTGCCATTGCCAATTCGAGTTTGCAACAAGGAGACAAACAATTGTGGACCATTTTACTGGGAAGTTGCATCGGTTACCTTCTCCCCAATCCTTCCCTGAAATACTCTAACGGTAACAACGGGAGTCTTGCGACCAACGTCTGTCACACTCCCAGCAGTCACCACCAAAACAACAATAACGGTCTTTTGGACACTCCTCTGACGTCCAGTGACCCCTCGGACAGCAGAGCTCTAAAATTATGAATAACCAATTTTACTTAATATTACCCAGTAACAGTTCCATGGATGTGTTTCCCAACAATACTTTGTGCTGTTTCACGGTCAAATTACCTCAGGCAATCTAACTGGATCACGAAGCCCATTGGGAAGTGGCTTTGTTCGAAATAATTCACCCTATACAAATCAAAAACATCACTGATATTCATACCTCACCTTCGAGGTCGAAGTTCTCAACTACCAAGTGCAACAATAGTTGAATCAAAACCAAACTCTAGATGCCTCTATGAAACTACTAGTGTCACCCGATACTCCACGGTAGATCTATATGATGAAAATTCCTGCAGGCAATTGTTTTAACTGTCAACATCTGGTGGATACGATTGCTTCCAAATTCATTGCGTTGTTTGGCAGAGCTTGGTCAAAACGAAACGAAGTGTCACCATGGAGTACTTTAAAGTGGCTCTTCGCCTGCTGATCAAATTTTCGGATGCCAAAACGTTGTCTATTACATTTTGTCCTGAATTGTTTGACATTTTGGGTGAGACCTCAAGATGGTCAAGGATTCCATGCCACCAATCAAAAACAACTTGAATTTCTCGAGGTTTTTTTCGTTACCCTATAGAAATGAACCAAGGATTAAATCTGACCTTTGAGTGCTCCGATGTGGTGAAATACAACGTGGTGGGACACATCCGCAACGTTACTGCGAGTCATTCCTTTGCAATGTGGATTTTGCCACGATAAATGACGTGGAATGTGGAAACATCTATCACGTTCTCCGCAAATTTGTACATCCTCATTATTTGTTCGTCAGTAAGTCGTATTTCGACAGTGTCAACATTGGTATAAAAAGAGATCTGGGACAAAACATTCCATTCTCCAAAGGGAAAGTCACGGTGAAACTCCATTTTTGAAAACGATTCTCTAACGACCTGTTAGTCATATATCCTGTGTACCTAAGAGTCGCTCGACATCGAGGACATGGTTTAGAAGATATGCTGAAATCAGCGTTTCGTTCGGTGGCCCCCGTATTGGAACCGATGGTGAAAAGAGGATTGCACACCTTGAAAGATGTCGCTTTGACGCACGGAAAAGAATTTCTCCAAAATGTCATCATCGGCAAACAAAACCCGAAAGAAGCTTTCTTGAGAGCAGGCTAAAATGTGTTGCTTCATACTGGAAAATACATTTTTTGTCGACGAGAAACTCCTATAAATGCACTGGACGCTGCCGAGCCAGGCATTTCTGCTTCCCTGACACCAAGGGAAGGAAAACGCAAAAAGAGACGACGAAGACATCCCTCCAGAGGACTTTACATGCACAGGTTTAGAAAGGCAAAGAAAAGAAGAATCGTCAGATAATTAGACGTCTTTGATTATTAAACAGAAAATTGATGCACCGAGAATCTTACGCATGTTCCAAGTTAGAACTGAATCTGTTTGCCATGCCATTCACCATGATGTCGATGCAAGAATCCCAATGGGTAGAATTTCATCCTGTCTTCTCAGTCCCCATAGAATTTGAAATCAAAGGGCAGTCCGAATATTACAACGATCTGAATGACAGTTACTTGTATCTGAAAGCCAAGTGATCAAAACGGATGACACCGCTCCGGGAGCCGATACTAGAGTAGCTCCCGTCACCAATTTCATGCATTCCTAGTTCAGCCAAGTGGACTTGTATTTGAATAACAAACTAGTCAGCAGCAGCATGGATACTTACCCTTACCAAGCGTATCTCGAAAATCTCTTGACATACAGAAAAGATGCCAAGAATACTCATCTGGATGCTTGCGTAGTATAGAAACCTGATATCGATGGCGAAGACACGACAGAGTTTTGACTGTAGCTGACGATCCAAACAATGTGGTCTTTAACGATCGTCGACAGAAAATCCCGCAAGGACGTCGTTTATAACTGATGGATCGGTTGCGTTTGGACATGTGGTTGCAAGACAAGCATTTGCTCAACGGTGTGGATGTCCACCTGAGACTGAATAGAAGAAGCCAGACTCTACGTGCGACGCGTGGAAGTGTTACCTAAAGTGGGAAACGACATCAATCACACTTTGAGCAGAACGACCGCCAAGTATCCGATACGACACGTCGAAGTGAAAACCTTCACCATTGCTGCTGAACTCCGATCCAAGATTGAAGATCATCTGTTTCAAGGACAGTTACCCAAACGTTTGATCGTTGGTATTGCCAGCAACGAAGCCCTCAACGGAGCCATCACTACCAATCCTTTCGAGTTTAAGCACTACAGAGTGTCCAAGATTGATGTCAGTAACGATGGCAAGACTTTGTGTACCAGACCCTTTGAACCTAACTTTGCCCAGAAGAATTACTTGAGATCGTACTTGTTCCTTTACGAAGCCACAGGACAGTTAGGGCCAACAGTAGCCATGCATTTCGTACAACGATTATACGGGAGGTTACACCTTGTGGGCTTTCGATTTCACTCCAGACCAAGGCAGAGACGAGGGGCATTTCCTCCCTATAAAATCTCGTCAACTGCTGTGGAACTTCAGTTTGCAGAAGTTCTAACCGAGACGGTGAACGTCATCTTGTATGCCGAATTCGACAAAACTCTAGAAGTCACCAGTTTGAACGAATTAATTCTAGACTCTTAGAAGCTATGGAAAACAGTTATCCCTCTTTGAACGATGGAGACACTTTTTAAATGGAATGCAAAATATCTTGGAACTCACAGAAAAAGACAAAGAGGAAGAGGTGATGGTGCTGTCCAGATGGCCAGAACAAGAACATTTAGACTCCTGTTTTGACAAACATCTGGCAGAAACAATTACAGCGTGGTCCGAAAAACATTGCTATGGATGTAAAAACGATCATCCCAATCAAATTCAACACGATCAATGTCTGATGATGAGCCAAGAAGAAAAATTGGACGAGTATCTGGATGACGTTTGGAGTCTCTTCTTGGAAGAGGCAGAGTTGCATCAGTGGTTTAAAGACTTGCGTGACCATTCTTCCCCTCCATTGACTGCTTTGGAGATCCGTCGCATCGAAGCTCTCTTTGCACAGAGTACGGAGACAAAGCGAAGAGACGTTTATTTGTCAGAGATTTTCAAGCAAAAGGTCAGGGTTGAATTGATGACTTATCATTACCTGCGAAACAAGAAACAAAATGTATACCTGTGAACTTTATTACCTTTTGAAAAACAGTTCGTACACCACTTCTAGGAATCCTGTCATGTGCGCTAAAGACGTACTGCCTCATCACAAACGTAAAGACCATCAAGCTCATGTCATCAACAAGGACGACAGTCATTTCCAAGGAACCCGCTGGGTAGCCTTCTACTTTTCTGACGATGACCTTGTGGAGTATTTTGATTCGTATGGATTACCATCTTTGGAAGATGACATCATCAACTTTATGAGAAGAAATGCCCAGACAACACGATTCAATAATGGGAAATTACAAGGCACAGATTCCATGGTATGTGGACAATGTTGTGTGTATTTTCTTCATCAACGCAGTCTTGGATATCCCTTAGAACATTTAGTGACTTATTTTGATCGTGACTCTTCTTTAAAACGATCATACAGTAGATAGATGGTTTTGTGACCATTATGGATATCTCTTATCTTTCGCTATAAAACGTAGTGTACATCAATGGCCTCATGACCTCCAGCAGTGGAAGTCCAACCTGACTTCACAACGGTGTCAACCTTGTCAAAAATTTGTTTTTTGAAAAAAAAAGTTGTTGTATGGATTGTTGTTTATTTGTTGCTTGTTTGTTGGTTAAATAAAAATGTATTTTGAAAAAAGGGTGTTTGTGGTTTGTTTTAAAAAATGAATAGTGTTTAAAGATATAGCTTTTTCACTTCTATCTATCCCTCTACATTAAATGAACTACAGCGTTCCTACCAAAAAAAAAAAAAAACCCACAAGGATGTTTTCTATCGCGTCTGTGCTTGAGACGTATAAAGAGGGGCGGTCTCCAGCCTGGCAATGCATTGTTGACTCATCAACTCGTGAAGGTGTCTTCAAAACTAGCTAAGTTGAACAAAGCCCACGTCCATTTACATCGTGTCAGGCAAAACTTGATGCCAAAGCCTGAAGAGATAGAAAATGCCAGGATGCCTAAAACGGCACAAGACTTCATCGAAGAGGCCTTTAGAGAAAAAATTAAACAGGAGTAAGAAGAGTGGACAAAGAAGTACGGACTTCAGAAGCAGCAGCAACAGCACCCCCAGCAGTAGATTACCTTGTTTGTATACAGCGTTTTAAAATTAAGGCATATTCCCTCAAGGAAAGTGATATCAGGCCATCTATACTTGAACACATTTAACCATCTGTGCATCTATCACTCCATGTATACGTCCACAATACAAACAATGACTGTATTCACTTGTACCAATAGCATAGGCTATTTCCGCAAGTTTATATTTGCAAATATTATAAGGTACGTGATCGTCCACACATACCTACACTCATCCCAAAAAATTAACAACAGTATTAGGGCAAAATCCAAACTTCACAAATCAATGAAATCTCACAGAAGCAAATATCAACCTTAAGTTACCATATGAAGTGAGGCAAATATCGTTAAACCTTGTTGCTGACACTTGTCTTTTGGTAATCCAGGGTTTGAAAGATAGCCTCATAATGACACCCAATCTATAACATTTTGATGATATCACTGTGGGAAGAAGGTAGAAAATATGGTATCTGTATGAATTACGCCCTCATACAAGTACATGGCACATAAATAAACCTCTGCCTGCAAGGCTTGCATACAATCAACGAATTTTTTTGGAGTCCTCGCAAAACCAAGAGATAGCAGTTTTTCAACGATAGCTACAAATTTAGACTAAAGATTCGAAGTGAATTTTGTTGAAAGGAAGTATTTGTTTAAATTAGATAAAAGCTACGTCCTCTAAAATTTGAAGATTTTCTCAAAAGCTGAGGATAACAAGACAAAAACACTTAAGCAAGAGGGTACAAATTTAATTTTTTAAAAAGTTTGAATATCTCTCTCTCTCAGGTTAAGCACGTATGAAGTTTAGAAATCCATCGAAGTCTATGAATTAAGTCTAAATTCAAAATTGTATTATTTTGTATTATAGTAACTATGTAATTTCACACTGATCAATATTAAATTTTTTAACTCTGAAAGAACATTATTTATAGCTCCTGATACAATTCTGAGCAACCGCTCCGGAGGCCTAAGTAGTCAGAGCATCCGCCTTGGATGCAGGAGGTCGAGGGTTCGTACCACGGCCGAGTCATACCAAATACTTATAACAAATGGTACTAGCAGCTGCCTTGTTTGGCGTTCAGCATTAACAGGTTATTGTTAGGACTGGTCGGCCTAGTGTCAGGCTAATGTGATTGGGTGAGACGTGATGCTACACGTCTTCGGCATGCTGCGCAATGCTTGGTATCACTATAAACTGCCGCGTTGCAGACATCGTAGCAATGTGACTAAAATTGTTGAAACTGCGTTAAAAAGCTAAATTGCACACAAATTTCTAAGCAGTTTCTGACTAATAAAGTATTAAGACAAAACATCATGTAAGCGAAATGGGAGCTTATAGCTCTGCTCAAGGACACATCGAGCAAAGAACCCGGGCTGGCCTGGGTGGGTTTGGACCCCGGAACCCATGATTTGCTTGTATGACGCTTTGCCTACTGAGAGACTGTCCCTGACGCTACATTTTAACTATGTTAGCATATTTCTGTTGGCAAGGCTTAATTGAATATTTTGGTGATTTTCAGATAGGTGCCATCGACATGATGCTGTACCAACATGAGATAATGACTGTCTTGTTCATAAAGTTAATTGCACCATATAAATATCTTCATTTCGATAATTTGTCTAAAACTTATATCAACCTACAAAACTTTCATGCAACCTTATATTGCTCATTAATCTACTCCATAAGGTATTAATACAGTCTTCATAATAGCCTAATATATGAAGAATTAACAATCACTGAGGAACATTAAGTCACCAAAATCCACCATTTAGACCTTTCCAGAAATTTAACCTAACAAAATAAATCCGAATAAACGGAACATAAAGCTCAATGCACATAGCTTCGTCCTCCAGATGGTCTATGAGAAGACAAAGTTTTGCCCTAAAATTATTCTGCACAGAATATTCCTATTTTTGACCATTATCAATACTTCCACCTCTCCCCTTTTCTTCTGCAAGTACCACCACACCATAACAACCAGCAATGACTCCCAAAAATAAGTCAACCCCACGCAACTGAATTTTTACACCTAACGGCATAATTAAACCATTTAATTAAAAAGACTTTGTCTCCAAGGTGTAAGAGAAGAGGTTTCGACTAGATTTCTCACTCATAGACAGAAGAATGGAATGTAGAATGGATAGAAGGAGGGACAATCTGTCACATATCTACTTTGGATAACAAATTGCTAACATTTATTAATGTCTTTCTTATGTAACATTTATCTTCTTTGTAAGATAGTCTCATGATCTACCGAACTAATATTTACTTCTCACATTAAATTGTGCGTCACAACTAAAGTAATACTGGATATGGTTTCCTAGCCAAAATATGAATTACTATGTTACCACACGGGCTGCAGAACCATATTTATACATACATGTTGCCAAGACAAAGCCTGTCGTAAATTTTAATGCATTTATTAGTTGTATTGATAAGTTAATTATGTGATGTCACTTACCAGCCATAGTAAATACTAAAAAGCAACTTTAAAAAACAAAAGATCTTAAGACATGGCAAAGTTAGTTGGTTGGAAAATATGCAAAAATGAATAAAAGCAAACGACTATAATGCTAGGCTTATGTAATAACTTCATCCCACGTATGATGTAGCAAAAAAAAAAAAAAAACAAACCTATGGGTACAATAAAACGGGCATGATAGTTTCTTCATATAGCATATCGCAAAAATATATCAACACATGCAATACAATCAGTTATAAAGTCTCTCTCTCTCTCTCTATTTCTATCTCTCTCTCCTCTTTTTATATTCGGTGATTGTGTGCAAACGGATGGACATTTGATTATAATCACAGGTTATTATATCAAAGTGAATCTATGAAGGGACTTTATTCATTGCTTGAAAATAACATTACATTTTACGTTATACGTATAATATCTTGTTAAAATACAAGAACGTCATAAAAAGAAATGTTAAACAGTGGGAAAACAGACCACGTTTTAAATACAGTCTTTCCTTTCGACGTTATGACAAGGATTCATGTGATTACCACGATGCAAGAGACTTTTTAAAATATATTCTTTCAAAAAAATAAAATTAAATGGGCAAAATTCGTACTTTCGAAATTAAGGATATTTTGTGTTTCTTCCTGTTGATAGCCTTTGAAATTAATTTCAAGAGGTAACATATCAGACCAACCATTTAATGTATGTGAATATGTGTATTTGAAAGTAATAAGTATGCACCATGAAACGTGATCTTCACATTCGTCTTTGTGAAGACATTTTGTTTAAAATCTAGTTTTAGACTAGAAAAATTCTTCCCGCTTTTCAAATCTACGCAGAATTATTTTGTCAAAAGTGGAGATAACATGTATTATAATTTTAGGAAGCTAATGATTTTATATTTTTAACTTTATATTTCATAGTAAGTTGGATAATTATTGTGCAAAAATTGGGCCCTAATAAAACAGAACTATTGATATTGATATGTGGACACGGTTGTAGAAATATCTTACTTAATTATGCAGATAAACCTCTATCATTCCTAAATAAAATCACGAAGACAGTTAATTCAGCATATATGTAATTTGATAGTAAAGGCAAGAAAATAGAGAAAAATAAATGTTATCATTTGGTTTTTGGTTTTGCCACTTCTGGCATATCATTCAGAAATAATGTGGGATTTTTTCATTGCAAATAATACAAACAATATCCTTTGTACTGTCAGGAAAATGTTTAATATATATAACCCCAGGCTTCGAATGTAGCCATCGATGATGAACTATAACGTCATATTTTCAATGCTGTAAAAGATAACAAAGAGATTTAAATTAATGGTATAAAATTCCAAATTCAATATATTTTCTTATTCATGTTATTGGCGTCGAATTTTTGACAAATGCACAAAATGAGCACTGGCTATGACATTCTTATAGAGAAAGATTTTGATCTTGGTTTCGAGACGATTGATCATACAGACGAATGATGAATAAAATTGCCATTAGAAGCATTCATTAGAGAGGAAAAAGGTCAATACATTTTAAACATGGATTTTTTAATTTATGTTTCAGCAAAATTTGTTACGTTTAAAGGATTTAAAGCTAAATTAAAATTTTAGAAATATTTAGTTTTAACTCCAGTGGAAATATCCACATAGACCTTGATCAAATTTAGATGTGTATCACACCAGTTTACATTTGAGAATTGCAGGTTTGAAGCCATTGATATAGCAACTAAAAATCTCTAACCTTGGCATCAAAACGTAATCGAAGTTGTACATGCCCTCTAATTGTACGACTTTGTCTGAGCCAAAATATAGAGATCCATGACCATCATTTTATCGAATTAATTTTAGAAAAGATAAATATAAAGAAATACAGCTTTTATGATCGCAGACAAATAATAGGTCAACATACGAGAGGTAACAAAACTGAACACAGACTTTTACAACAGATTAATAACTTTGAACGCAACAAACAGTGATATAAGGCATGACGTCAATGAATGTTTTGTTTTAACATTTTGCATACAAAATTAAGCAAGGAAATAAGCGACAACAGGATATGCATGGTAGTATGTATAATATAATTAGCATCGCACATAGATAACTATCAACATATATATGATAGTTTATATATTCATTTACTTAAACGGATGAAATAAAAATACTTGTATAAACGTGCAAAATGAAGATGATATATGTTTGCCTTACCCCACTGAAACTGTACTAAACACATACCTCTAAAAATTGAACTTGAATATGATATATTAGTAAATGTGTATTAAAAAATTCACTAGGACTATTCGAATGACGATAATAAAAATGACAGGCATGCTGACATGTTGATTCTGTTTGATGGAAGAGCAAAATAACATTAAGATAAGATAACAGTTCTGTATTTCAGGCTATAAGGTCCATAAATCAAATTTTCAAAAATACATGTATCGTAGATATAAAAGACATAGGTGTTTTATGTACAAATATTCACATATACAACTATAAATTGTGTCTGTAATTCTTAAGAACAACTTATGTGAGACACATAAAGAATAATATGTACCATCGATCTATAACCAGAGAATTGAAAATATCATAACAGATATTTCAAGACACTATTTTCACTATCTGATATGCTTGCCATTATTGAAAACACATATTTTCTCATTACTTCTTTAAGAATGAATACGTTCTAGTTTACAAAGATGTCACTGTTCCATCTTGTAAGGCTTAATAGTAAAGTAAAACTAATGGTATAACCAATAACTAAGTTTCATTTCATATACCCAGCACTGTTTGTCGACAGAGGTGTGCAATACATTGTACAATGTACAGCTACTCTGTTTGAATAATCTAATGTTAATGTTCAAAGAACAATTTCTAAAGTTACGTAAAAGCGTGTTTGTTCAAGTCAGATTCATTCTAACGTGATACTACCCGATGGCCAGGTTCCGATTTTCCCAGTAAGTATTTGGCAGAGATTGATACAGCAGTTTCTATATTTGTGTAAAACCCTTTTACTTCTTTCTTATGCATTCGATTACTACAGCCATGATGATTGCACTGCAGACAGCTCTACAATAAGGTATAAGGGATCTCTGTAGCGTTTAATATGAATGCAGCTATTTGGGGATTATTCATTTGTTCGTCGTCACTAACATCAAGAATGTTCAGTACGTTTTTCTCTCCCATATAACTTGATACCCATTTCCCAATCATAATAATTTAACATGCATGCTTTGCCGAATTATATACAGTGTTTGCAGATACATTTTATATGACATTGATCATGGCCTTTTGAAATCACCGTCACTTATCGAAATCTTTTTGATCGTTATCAAGATAATATTCGTTATTTGATTTAGGATGACTGTGTAGGATCATACTCATACCACCTATTTCCACTAACAGTCATTAAAACATGTCATACTCTGTCAAACTTGGTACACCTGTGTTTAAATTCAGTTCAAGTTGATGCACTTCAATAGTGGGCGGTGTTTAGTTTGCTATATATGCATTGCTGATCTCTTCAAATATTGCACATTATTATGTTACTTTCTTCACGTAATACTAGCGAAGGGTATTGTAATGTATGATATTTAATGCGCATTCTGGTAATCATTATCTGATATGTTAGAGTCACTCAGAATTTAATAAAACTTGTACTTTGGTTTAAATAGATGATGCATTGGAAAGTATCCATTGATATTGGCAACGGTCTTTTATACAAATTTAGATTTCGTAGCACCAACATATTTCAGAGTTTCAGTAAAAGTGTGACCATTTATACGTTCTCGCCAGCTTTTGAAATGATTGCCTCGTGAATTTAAAGCTATAAACACGATCTATTGGTTCATTTGGCTGCTATTTCCTTGTCATTTTTCATGAACCCGTCAAGTATGAAATTCTTACTGAATGACATTAACGCTTTTATTTTTTATTTTTACTGGATCATTTGGGTAATTTCTCTCAATACCATGATGGCTACAGCAATATAAGCAGTTACGAATGAAAAGTGGGATGCACCTTTGGCTATCTGATGTTCAAACTCTATTCTATATGGGCATAACCATATCGGAAGGCAAGGGTAACAAAATACCCATACATCTGCATTCTGGTTTTAGGATTGTCTATGGTGGTGTTATCAGCAACATATAAAACATACAAGTTTTGACATATTCCGGGCAGTCTAAATGTATCAGCGGGCTTCAACAGAGTGGTCAGTTCATTCCTCGAGTTAATGTCATATATTTACCCTTTTGAGTCAACTACTTCTGGAGCTGTCCGTGACAAGGGGAGGGGTGGGTGAGGGAGAAACTAGCAGCTTTTGTCTCCCTCCCCTGGATCAGATATCCTGGACAGTCGATACTCTTTCAATGTATTGGAATAGTATGGACGTCTACGCTCATCTTCCAAACACATGATTCCAAAGGCAAGAGAATCGAAGTGCGCTTCATCCTCATTGCTCCCAAATGAATAAACACTTGATAACTATGACAGTTGAAATTCCAAATATATAAAGACATTTCCTTGTATATTAAAGCAAATATTTCATCCCAATCCAGATCTGTCGAACCCGCATGTCTGTATCAAATTATGTAAGCTTTCCAGAACTAACAGTTCTCGCAATAATTGGCGATAGAATCGTCGGGGCAAGAAGGTCGTCCCCTTTGAAAGAGTATGAAGGGAAGAATAGAATATGTGCACAGTGATGCAAGCGAGAACACGTTCCTCCGCTTAAGTCATCAATAACCAAATAGCTAATTTTCTACTATGACTCTTCAAAGTGATGATATTAGCTCTAATAATGGCTAAAGGCTGCCGTTCCACAATCTCTGACACACTCTGGCATCAAAGAAGAGATGATATAGGACAAAGCAAAGTCCTATCCAATTATCTGACGAATGTTTATTTCTCACGCCCGAAGGTGTTGGCCCTGTGTCCAAAGTATAATTTATAATGCGTTCTAACATGGTTGAATAAGGCACTATGTGAAAAGCTATCGAAAAGGTCATTGGTTCAAATCACGTATAAGACCTTTTTCCTATTCATCCTAGCTACAAAAGGCAGCCTCAGCGAAATGCATCCACTGCCATGCTACCCGAATTATCTACATTTCTTTCAGGATGGGTCAGCGTCACTCAAGACGGCTTACACGTTAAATGCCAAGAACAGACTCCTGCTCTTGGGCAATGAGTCTGTTGTTATTAAACCTCTTTCCAACCAGAATCCTTCAAATCATGGTTGTATACAGGACCCAATGAAAGCTTTGAAGTAGCACCATTGAAACAACTTAAGGTTTGTTCTTAATACAGAGACTTAGCTCAAGATTAAATGATGTTGTCACGAACTTCGGCTCATGAAGGTAGGAAGAGGCGACAAGAATTTGATGTCAACTTGACTGTTCCCTATCTGACATTATACAAGTCGTGGATGGAGTCGACTTTCTCAAGTTTCAACCCCAGAATTATTTGATCCCAAAATGGTCGGTTAGAACTGGTGGGATCTGTCACCGCAGAGCAACGGGTTACCTTCTTGGTTCGTTCGGCAGTTTCTTGTGGACTCGACAATATAACTAGATTTGTAGGATGAACTTTTTCCTTTTCTCTAAAGCTGCGTTACGACATGCGGAGTCATTGTTCCCACTGGATATTTAAATCTAAAATATGTTCTACATACGTTAGTTGACCGGAGATATTGTATATCGGGACAGGGGATATAAAACCCTCCACAGCTTACCTATTCATCTACGGAATACTAAATAGCAAAGTTGTTTGAAGAAGTAACGAAGTTTTTGATTAAACTATGCGTCTTCAATAACACCTCCCGATCATAATACGGCTACATCCTCCAAATCCCCCGCAGTTACATCCTAGTAGGAAAACATACATTCCGTTCCATTAGTAATTGAGGTACACACGGGTTCTGTACCACTTCTTAAATCATGGGGAGATCACTCGGACTGCTGGATTTGCGAGGTACTGGTAGTACTCATACAATCATTTGATGCTACTATACTGTTACTTGTGTGTGTTTTGGGATTTTTGACGTAGCTTTAACAATTGTAGTCATAAAAATATGCCACACGAATCCTAGGAATTAATGGATCATCAGAACTAGAAATAGAAGAAAGAACATCGTGTAGTCTTTATCTTCTATGACCTTCGGTGTTCCAAAGAGACTGTGATTTACATTCCTAACTCTGGCATGGTTCACCGCGCTTGCTACGACTGTATTCATTAACCTTCAGGTGGACGTTAAAATATATTTCGTAGTCCCGTTCTCTTTTTGATTTAACTCAGTGGGTATTACACCCTAGTGACGATACGGAGATGTGGTCAATCGTTATGGCAACGGTCACTAATACGTTACAATGATTGCTAACAATTTCTCAGTATCCGACGGACAATTTGTTTTGAAGTATTTTTCAGAATAGGAAACCTAGTTTTCTAAAGTTAGCATGAATTTAGCCAAAATCATCTAATGAACATGGGGAATAGAGAGTTTAAAGATTCCACGAGTTATTTAGCTTTGTCTTCGAGTGCAATACGCAAACAATTCGAAATGTCGGAAAAGGCTGAAGGACATTTCTACACTATTTCAAAACAGCAGAAAATCAGCACGTCGTGCACTCTCATTTGCCTTAAGCCCATTAGTAAGATCGCCATTATATACGAACAGATCAGCGAGAAGCTTTCTATGCCTTCTACCAGACCCACTTATCAGAACCTATAGAGTTTGAAGACGAAGAGTTGAAATACTGTCAGCCTGATTATGACAGTTTACAGCGTTGCTGTTGAAAATCTTTTAAAGTTAATTCTCTAGAAACGATCCATTGAATGAATTTTAACCTTCTCCAAAACTTATGGATTAAGTGCACCGAAAGACGTTGGTGCCAGATAAGCTAGCAATTTTACCACCTTAAAGGTATCAGTCTCTGAGGCATCAATAATCGGACAAAGATCGGAGTTGATTACATTACGTACATGAAACTCAGTACATGAACACAACATGCTAGAAACAGAGGCGGAAAGAATAGTAGTTATTATTCTGGTGATGGCTGGGCTTCATAAAACCCACAGCTCATGTACAAATTTCAGGGACTTGATTTCGTCGCTGTTAGACGTGTCATCCTCACTGGTAGATGACAGATACCTTGACGAGATAGAAAATTTGTACGAAGAATAAAAAACGTCCCAACGACGCCATAGCTTTTATATTCGAAGATTCCACGTGGCAGAGAGGAGGAAACGCTCCAACCGATTTGGGGGAACAGATCATGAATTTCAAAGCATCATCGAAGATGACAATTTGTTGCACATCAAAACTATGAATCATCTCGACAGTTTCGTTGCAGGTTGGACAAAACCACCAAAGCAAAAGCAGAGGAATCTCGATGTAAACAAATCAAATATATTATTTGTACCCTTGGGTATGTAAATATGGTCGATTTCCTACAGGTCATCATGAACAAATTGTGACAGAATACATAAACATCGAACACATTAGTCGTAAAAAATATATAATCATTTGTCAAGTTCTTCCACTAACCATCTCGTACTGCCACAACATTGTCCGGTAAATGATGCTTCCCTTAATGCCGTAGGTATGCTGAAACACGTGGGCAACACAGCATTGTTTCACGATGACAAAGAACGCGCTTGAATAGGAACTTGGATGAGTGTAGATTGTTTTTGGCATTTTCCATCAGGACGGAAATTCAACTGTTTACTTTTTCAGCCTACGTCAACGAGTATCCTACAATGAGAAAAGAAGCGAGTGGCAATTCTTCTTTGTGTCAAAATTCAGCTGAAAAATACACATTCAAGCAATGACATTGATCCCTAGAAGGCACTGATTTGGAATACATAGAACAGAATGAAAGAAGACGAACGTTTCCTGAAGTCATGTTGGTTGTGGGGACAACTCGCTCAATGTAAGATGCAACCTGGGACTGAATACTTAGTGGACCAATGTCAATATTTTCAGTTCATCGATGATAAGGAAACCTCATCAAACTCTGGGAATTTATAAGTGAAGATTGGATCTTGGTGAGTTACAAAGAAGTTATGGAAATTGTTCCATCCGATGAGTTTGGCAATCTGATCATTGCTGCTTAAGTGACACACAGTGGACGTTTAAAATTGAATTCGGTGTAGGAACCCTTAGAATGCCGTGTCCTTCACGCCGATAGCTGCATGAAAATAGATTGACCTGGATGTTATCACAATCATATCGAGGACGAATATTTTGGAGCGTGCACCCGTTATCATCCTGAAAAGTATATTCTGAATTTTTTCAAGCAGTGGACCTAAAACAAACCAAATTCAATGTGAAAGGAATGTCACTAAGTTATCGTTCTAGTTATATGGTGCATCTGGATGCGTTAAAATAAACCTCAACATTAGGTCAATATTAAAACTTTCTTATAAACGCCTACGACCCTGACAAAGTTGTACGTTTGTCAGATCACTAAATCATCAGACAACTCTTTGTTAAAATACATCAGATTGTCTACCATCATAACATGGTATTGTAAGGGTACCATTCTTTAGTAAAACAAATGGAGAGAGTTCTAATAACGAAAGGTAGTTGTGAGTAGAGTCATCCACCGAAAGCGATACTTGGAGAGAAACAATGGGATGTACGCTACCCTATGCAGAATGACGACTTATATACCTTGCGATACGAATGCACTCACAAGCCTCTCTGAGCTCTAGAATCAAAAAAACAACAATATACTTTCCCCTTGGCTTTGCCTGGCTATTGTGATTTTACTAGTCGATTTTTCGAGTTCAAAGTGAGATGGCAAACATATCTCAAAGTACGCACTCCCAAATCCTTAGCAAATGCATGATTTGTTTACTTGGGGAAAGGAGACTAAGTACAGTGCTACAGCTGTGTGTAACTCCATAAATGGAAGTATAACGATACAGCTTACCTTGAATCTTCCAGATGGTGCACGTGCTGTCACTACCCAACTTTGGTGCGTACAGCATATGATCTGATGGATACTATAAAAGATGAAAGAATTCGCAGTTTACCTTTAGAGATGCAAGAAACCATTTACAAGTATATTTTATATGATCCGCAAAGAACAAATGCATCCTCAGTGGCATAAATTGAATGCCATTTGGTATGTTCATAATATAAAATGACTGATTGAAGCAATCAATATCATTGTCTGAAAGAGAGTGTTTGGGCTAAACACGTGATATGCTTTTCCTTCGAAAACGCTAAGAACTAGAGATGTCATGCCTTCTTCAGGCAATGTTCCACCGAATGTCATGAGAGGATGACAAAGTCACCAAGAATTAGATGATTAGATGACATCTTTATTAATTTGAACAAATACTTAATAATTCTTCTATATTTACTTCTTGCATTGACATTCGACCTAATAATAGATAAAAGCGTTTGGAGTGTTTTGTAATACCAATAATATATTTACGAAATGACATATGTACAGCTTCGGTGTCATTTGCTTTGTTGAAACGCCAAACGTCAGAGCTATAATTCAAAATTGATGCCAGCCTAGTTGCCAATATTTGGAATTAAGTTTTTGAAGACAGTATACCAAATCGATTAAGTCTAGTATTCAAGCTGTAACGTGCCTTTGCAAACTTGTGCTGCTAGCGTTTCATGACATATACCATGAGATTTTAGAAGATAATACACGGCAAAGAATATATAATACGATATTTCTCTATCATGCAATCACCAAAATACCAACTTTCATATCTTCTTAAAGATCCACCTCTTTAAAAAAAAAAAAACAATTTTAGTACTTTTTTCAGGTTTGCCTTTAACTGCCAGATGTTGCAGTATTATCTTAGTTTACTGAGAGTTCATTGCCGTTTAGTTACAGTTTTTGAAAAGGCAACAAAGTCATCTACATAAAATCCTAACGTCACACCATTATTCTGGTCAGAAATGTGTCATTAAATCCTTTTAAAATAATGAAAATATAATAGGTGATGAAACACAAGCAGTTCACTATTTATGTCAGGCTATTTGGTGTTTTCACACAGGCTTTGACATTTGTATATGTGGCTTTAAGTGTAGTAAGTACTTTATTCAAATATTTTCATTTACTAATGTATAATAAATTAAGATTCTGTCAGTATGATAAAACGCTTTTTCATAATTAACAAAAACAGCATAAAACCTACCTCTTTGTTTCCTCAGATATTTACAAATCAATGTGCTTATGATAAATATATTGTTACAGTGGAGTATCCGCTTCTAAAACCAGCTTGGTCTTCATCTAAAATATCATTATCTTTGATCCATTGAGCTAGTCTTTAATTTACAATTGAGGTGAATATTTTGCTGAGGATTAGTAAAAGGTTAATCCCTCTATAATTTTCAGGCATATTTATATTCCCCTTTTGGTGAATGGATGCGATTATAGCTGTGGTCCAACATTTAGATATGTATCCAAGATCAAATAATTTATTGAAAATAGACACCAAGATAGATATCGTATTATTCCCAGTTCCCTTAAAATCAAACACTCGAAAGATATCAGTTTCACCTGATTTTCCCGAGTTAATACTTCTAATAGCATGTTACCCTTTTACTTCAGTTACTTTGCCCTCGAAAATTTCATGGCGAATATATCTAGTTTCGTTTAATCTGAAATTTTGGTCCATCTCATATTGTATATTAAATAATTTTCATAATGCTGGTACCATCCAGTGATGTTAATATTTCCATTCGTGGTGTTCAGACATTTTAAAAGTCTCCAGAAGCGTTTTAAGTCTTTGTCTAAAAGTGCTTTTCAAGCCTTTTCTTTTTTTCTGTATAGGAGGAGTATGTGACTAGTTGTGGTTTTGTATATATTTCTATAGTGCTTATAGAAAGCCATATTATCTGCCATATTAGTATTTATGATGTTTGTAAGTGTATCAAGTGCGCGTTAATTTGCTACTTTGAAGTTTGCATCATACCCAGGTTATTTGTTGGTCGAAACTCTATTTGTTGTGTTTCATTCCATATATATCTCCCTTTTGGAGAAATACCTCTCAGTTGTGATGGTAATGGGGTCAGCTAGACCCAAGTGAAATATTATTGGTTGATGAATATATTCAATTATATTACCAAACCATTCATGCAAAGAATGGTTATCTAAAAGTAAATTGTCTATGGTTGCAGCAGAGTTATCTTGTATAAATATACAGTTTCTAATCACTTTTTTATTCACACATCTACCATTTGCAATGCTCTCCTGCATTCCAGGTAGCTTTCGAAATTTCAGTTAATTCACAAAATAGTGAGTTAGCTTCTTTCTGTCCTTATTTGCTTTTCCCCCTAAATCCATATGCTCGACATAGGCAATATGTTTATTAATGATCTTAATACTATAATGTATAATAAAATCAAGTTCCGTGGAGGCAATGGCATTAAAATCTCCACAAATAATAAATGTGTGGTTTGGATACATAACTCCATATTGTGCCGATTCGTTTTCTATAATGATAAACAAATCTTCTTCTGCAAGTATTGACGAGTGTTCACGTGACATATATACTACTCCCAAACTAAAATCTTCCTGGACGGTTTGCATACGCGGTGGGGGGGGGGAATTCCAGCCAGACAATTTATTTTATCTCCTCCCAAGTTGACTGAAATTGAAATATGTCTTATATGTTCTTTTACATATACAGCATTACCACCAGAACGTTTTGCATTAAGGTCTTTATCTTTGACATATATGTAGCTTTTGAAACCATTTATGTCGATTTTATCATTGTCCCAAACTCGACCAGAACAAACTGATGAAATCACTACAACTAAAATTAGACTGTTCACTAGACAGTTTTCTTGTTAAACCCAAAATATTCCAGATACAGAATTTAATTTCACTGTTCCTCGGAATATTATGTATCACATGCAAACAAATGGCCTCTGCTAGACCACCATCTATCATTTATAAGTTACCTACTATACCATGTAGTGCTTCACTGAAAACGTATTCGGTTCTATTTATAGCCAGTCTGTCATATTTCTAGAAAATAATAATAATAATAATAATAATAATAATAATAATAATAATAATAATAACAAAGATTGAGTAATTTATATGATAATACTCTAAACAAAAAATATGCACATCAAGATGCAGAAGGTATGACACCCCAGCAAATATTAAGCGATATCGACTATAATAATTATCGTACAACGATCTGTCCGTCTATTTCCTCAACAAAATTAGCCATTTTAACCGTCTTCCTGGAGGCTTCGCATTTCTATAAGGTGTTTTTGTGTTTTCTGTCATTTTTGAAAATAATTCCTTGGAATATGTCAGTATAGAGAGTCAATAGAAGCAACATTTATTCCTATGCATTACAGTTTTCCATGAATGGAATAAACGCAGAATATCACTCTGACCTGCATGTAGAATATCATAAATATGATCATAATCGAGTGCAAATCAGAGTAGAAAGAACAAGAGTTTTGCGCGATAATGTGTATGCTGGGTTTATTGAGAGAGAGAGAGAGAGAGAGAGAGAGAGAGAGAGAGATTGTCACGTTGCAAACACAGGCCAGTTTCCAAATGCTTCGAGCTAATCACGCTCTCGGTCGAAAGAGGAGACGACGTACATACACTAAGAAAATACCAAAGCAGTCAGAAATCCTGGACTATGACACGTCTTAATCACAGCGTGGAAACTAACAAAGAGATAAATAATGATAGAATGGAAAATGAAATCAATGAGAAACGATCTTAAATGAGTAAACTGCATGACTATTTTCTCTCGAATCAGACTGGTTTTAGAAGTAAAATAACCAGCCTATTTCAGCTTCATCAAGTCTGGGGATCAATGGCAGATTAATTTGGTTAGGAATATCTCGTCCAACAGAGATGACGTTCAAAAGTATAAATATAATGGTATGTTGTTACTGTAAAGAAAGTCGTAATTATATTATTGACACTGTAATATACGCATGAACAGTAACAAGACCTCACGTGATTAATATCAGAGTTTGATTTTATATATATGTATGACATGAATGATTCAAATACAAATGGAACATATTTTAAAAGGTCGGTCTGATTATCTAATTATTCAATATGCAGATGATACCACAATCATCCTAGCTGATATTGAGACATCTCTTTGCACAGCATTTTACGAAGTAGAAAGCTTCTCTGTGGTGTTCAGGACTAAGAGCAAACATTGAGGATAGAAAATCACATTTTGGGTTGCTCTGACTCAATACAGGAATGTAGTGAGGAGTTAAGGACTTAAAGAGTATTAACTGGAATCAAGTAGAACATTTAAAAACCTCCTGAATTATATGCAGTATAATATTGATTTAACAGCATTGTTTATAAAGTCCAATCTAAGCGATCTCTAACGTTATGATGCAATAACAGAATATCTTTCAGATTATTACAATAAGTGAAATTTATATTAGTTTACATGATGTATTTTCTGATCTGTTATAAAGGGTATAATATTTTCAAAATGGTGCTAGTAACAGGGTGCTTAAAGAAGTTTTTCTTGCTGAAATTAGAAAACACCAAGATGGAAAGAAATAGAAACAGCACTGACTTTGCAAACATTTATTAAATGTACTAAAATACCCCCAGAACAAATCCCAACAACAGCACGCCACCCATCACCGCCCTTTCAACGAAAAGAAAGCTAATCAACTAATCATTCTTGCAAACAAGAGTTGTTCTTATATTAAAATAAGACTTTATCATATGCAAGACCACTGCTACGACGGCGGAAATGAAAATTCTTAATTAACTACTTCTCATGAAACGATGGATTTGTTGGTGCTTTCACCAAACCACTATCGTAAAATGTAACTTGTTCTGAGTGAATGTAATGCTGATTTGACCTCCAACAAGTAACTCTCGTGGTCATCTCTAAATTCCTGTCACCATACATAGAAAGAAACACATTAGGAAAGGGGGTGTTACGTGATGATCACTAACACACAAAATTACAATCCAAGACCCAACTTTACCACCACACACCCTCTCTTAACATCCAACAGCCACCCTGACCATCCTACAATAATGCTTACTAGCAAATATATGTCCTCTTAATTACTTTGAAGGGTGCAAATGATGGTCGTTTCAAACTTCATGAACTTCGAGGCTTACCTCAGCGGAGACATCTCCACGCGTGTGAAAACCAGACTTACTCTGCTGCTATTGAGGGAAACTTTGGAATGCGGCCACCGGCTTCACTTGTGAACAGTACAGGAGTGCTAGATCACCCTGACAAAAAGGAAAGCAAATGCAGCAGATGAATAACAACCACTTCCTTTTTGTGGTAGTTCTTTTAGGTGGTATCGTCGCAGGAGGGATATATTTTGTCACACATGGTATATTAAGAAACGTACGGATTTTAGATGTTACCAATGCAGCTTATCTCTAATGATGTTGAAATTTTCGAAACATTTTTGCGGTTTTTGTTTAAATATATTTTAGCATTTTCTCTGGTAATATTCCTATTTGTCTTGCTTTTTTCAAAGAAAGTATATATTCAATGTAAAATATGAGACACATTCATATAAATCTTTAGTGGCTGAGAAGTATATTTGTGTTCCGAGTTATTTGCCTGTTTGTTCTAAAAGGTCTTCTAAGGCTTTTGCTAAGATTCATGCCATTTTTACTTTGCTTTATTACTTGGCCTTGACTCTTCCCTACGCATTTTTCAATAACATTTTCTCAGCAGAGTGCAATATATTGATTGTATATTTGATTTGAATATTAAACACATTATCTGCTTCAAAGTGTAGTGACATGGGTCTTCAATTTTAAGAGACACGTAGAAGACGTTTAAGAAACCACTTATCCTGATGCAGACACTGTTTTTGGTTTATTTAGTGGTATTTAAGTTAGGCATCTGTCTATAAATGCAGTGATATTTCTTGAACTAACAAGCGGAATAGAAGCAACGTACTGAAAAAAATAAAATATTTAGATAAATTAACCCTTGGTAAAACAAAGCTAAATTTGGAAACGTTAAGAAATATGTACCACACCACGAGTGGAAAACCTGTCGATTACTATGTTGAATATTACAGAGAAGTAATCATAAAATATAACCCATTCAGAAATTAAATCTATAAATTAGGTTCACATCTTTTTTCAGCTCCGTCAAAAGAAGATCCAAGGGTAGAGGCCTTCAAGAATAGGTCTGATTAAAATAGATTAGATGGACAGAAAGATACTCTTGACTTTTATCAAAAATTACTCTCACATACACAAATGATAATCTTAACGGTCTTCATAGTCTTACTAAACTTAATATATTGTTAGTGCTCTGAACATAGAGTTTGTACGTTTGCATGCAAATTATAATGATGTTTGCATGCAAATTATAATGATGTTGTACATCCCAAAGAGAAGCACGTATCCAAATATAAGCTGCATAACAATATCTTGCGGGCACTCCAAGAAAACTAAATTTAGGCTTCTGTCAACCAAGTATATTATAGTCACAGACCAGCGGGGCAACTAGATTTATATGGCAATGGTTTGTAGTTACTTAAATAATATGATGAAAACTAAGTCTCTATAGGGCAGCCTATGGTCTCATAATTTTTATTTATCCCAGCTGGTCATGTTTTCTGAAGATTTTGTATCTACCTGGTAGAGTCGATCATGCGTCATAATCCATCTTCCTGTCGTCACGTGACTGATATTTCTTTGTATGAGAGATATATAATTGCAATCACATCTATCGATTATGTAATGTGCGTCACACAATAATATGCAGTATAAGAGGAAATTGCGATCCAAAGGATGAAACAAAGTCAACAATGAACTAAATCAAAATGATATTTTAGTGAATAAAAAAAACAAAACTTGTCATATAGAAGATCAAAAAAATTCTTTTGACACCAGCTATTGTCAGTAACAGCACTTCTAAAACTTTGAAACTAACAGAAATCCTAAACTGGTAAATAAGAATGGCTTTATGCGTATAACCGAGTAAGATCTAACAAACAAACATGCAAAATTGTCCAGGGCAAATTAAAAATTATAGACAGGCAGCATGATATATGTTTCATCGCTTTGTAATTGATTCTTTTACATAGATTGAAGAGCTTCTTTTCTTCCAAGAGCATATAGGGTAACAACTGAGGAGACATAAAATATTAACATTCGGATGTTAATTAAATCCTATAAGTTTGGTAGCATTTATTTAAGAATGAAGTTTTATTAGACATCGATTTATTGTTGATTCATTACCTTTAGTGGAACTGCGTTAGTCAATATCTGACGTGGGCAAGAACACGATTCCACTGGAAGCCAGATTCTGCATCTTATTAAACCAGTGATAACCATCCATTTTTGAAAACTTCTTTAGTCCCGTGTGTGTGTGCACACACACACACACACACACACACACACACACACATATATATATATATATATATATATATATATATATATATATATATATATATATATATATATATATATATATATATATATATAATTACAATTCTAGGTCTTAAACTGTGTATCAGGAAGAAAAGGAAACCAGCAAGTTTAGAAATATCAACAAGTAATTTATTTCTCCAACTAACAAACTGAAAACTAAGAAACAATTACAGTATTTGAATTGAATCCCAAATAATACTAACGATTCTATCATAAATTAAAAAGTTTAGAATGTCTAGAATGAATTCAAATAGTCTTCAATGTGCTGATGTACCTATAGTCTTTGATGTATTGATATGTCAGTAGTCTTGAATGTGCTATTGTACCAATAGCCTTGAATGTGATGTTTTACTAAGTATTGTATGCATTGTTGCACCATAATGATACAATCCTCAATAATCCCACAGTTGTGTTTAAGTTGGTGCTTGGGTATACCTTGTGGCACAATTAAGTAAATATAGAGTGACTTTGTTTATGTTAGTGGTCTATTTACGCTGAAAATATGACATGCGAATAAACGAACATTATAGGTAATCAAATACCAAATAATATTATTTCTTGATTCGAGCGTAAAGAATTCAATCAAGCGCTTCACAAATGCGGTAGACCAAAGATGTTGGCAATGGTATGATAAGTTAGTAGAATCTCTGCAATATCTATTGTACCTGAAACTTTTATAAAACTGAATGTGAATTTAGTATTATGTTTTGCATGGAATCAAATTCAGAAGCTTTCAAGTTCATATTTTCCTTGCATGCACGCAATGCCAACTTGCCTATCTTAAACCATTGTTTAATTCTCCTTGGTAGCCGATTATAGCTGTTAGGAAACAGATATTGATTTTGAGCAGCATGACCTGACCATTACTGTGATAGTTTGTACACTTTACTTTGCCAACATCAAATAAATGCATGGTATTTTTTGCATATGCATATGTTTTATGTATATTTAATTTACCATTTTAATAGTTCTTTTTAATTCGATGTATTCTGTGAATAATTGTATTTTGGACTCGACCTTGTCCAGAATCTAGTGGATTTTCTTCTTGACCTGAATCATTGAGTTTGGCTTTGTAAACAATATCTTAATTTGAATCCAGAACATTGGGAATTCCTCAACCCTCTCCTTCCAGGTACTACATCTTTCCTCATTTTTATGGCGTCTGCACTGTTGTAGCAAATATCTGTCATTATTCTTTACAAAGAGAAATAAATGTTTTTCTACCCTTTATTTAAAATCACAATTTGTTCGAGAGAACGCAGTATTAGTTCTAGGTGTTTTGGAAAGCATAATTTTGCAAACAATCTTATCTCATTTATAGATATTGCATGCAGCTTTGAAACAAATGAGGTATGTGGGTACAAGAATGTAAGCACAATAGATAGATGGCTACAGATGAATTCTGCAACCTAAGGGTTTCTAGATAGCAGCAGATTTGGTATGTAAAACGTTTCTGGTAATTTGAAAATAATTTACCTTAGATGAATATGTCAACGAAATCAGTGTAACCTAAACAAATATATTTCAGTTTGAAATACGTAGCAAACGCAATGAAAGATCATCAGTAGGCAGAGTAATGTGGATCCATATCACAAAATGAGATTAAAACAGTTTTAGCGTTCGATTAGCAACAAAGACTGAGGAGAAAATAAGTATTTTGATTTGCATTGGAATACAGTTACATCGAATTTTCATTTTCGACACATCACTTTCATGTTTATTTGTTACATTTATCACGAAAATGTTCGTTTTCTTATTGTACTTTCAATTATAATGAACGTTTAGAGTTTGTTGAGGTATAAGGAACTTATTAGATAAAATCTGTTCAGAAGATTTTGTTAGATATATTTTATAAATTTTTATTTATCGCATTCTTCACAAATTTTCTTGGTACTGTTTCTGTTGCTTTTAATTAGACATTCTACTTAACCTGTCACTAACCTCTGCTTCTACACACCAAGATAAACCTGCGTTTCTTAATAGTAGCAGAGAACATTTTAAGGTCTGTCTAAATTCATTTTAATAGCATTTTTATTACCTTGCAGAGACTAACACTTTGAATAGCATTTAATAATCGACTATTGCAAATATATTTGATTATAGATTATAAGATCGATTCGGTAAGAAATACAGTTTCATGTAAAGTTTAGTTTATTTCTGTACATTCAAAAATATAAATAGTTCAACAGAAATGAAAAAGAGTACAGAGGTATTATGAAGTCTGAATGTATGCGTTTATTAAGATGGCCGAGAAACTGTTTCTGTTTTTCAGGATTTTTCATGCTAGCGTATCCTTACGAATATTTTCCCATGATGATGCATTCTCCAAACGTAACAATGAAAGAAAATCAATGATTACGTTCGGCTACTACAGTACTGGAAAATTGACTAAAACATTGTCGTCACCGTCAACCAAGACGTGGTTTGACAATGAAAAACATAACTATTGGACAAATGGACAAGTAGGTGTCCTACTTTTGATAAGCAAACAAATTCCTTGCTTTATAAGAATATTTATACCAATACAGAATCAAGCACTTCCTAATTGGTTAATTAAGTCCTGTAACTGCTCTATATAATTCTGTTGCAGGAGACACCGATACATGCCAAGGAAAAGAGAGATTTCTTTCCCTTTCCAAACTTGTGAATGATAAATAACTATTGAAACTTAAACATGCACAAGAAATACAAAAACAGTCAAAAAAACAAATACATCATATCAAAGCTAAAAGAAAGGCAAGATAGTATTTCCACATAATAAAGAGACATACGAAACAAGTTGTATTTTAACTAGAGCAAAACAAATCATTTTTGAACAGAGGCAATGTAACTATATCCCTACAAGAACTGAAAATGCTATGTCTGATAATTTGTAAAAAGGAAGACAAGGCTATATCTTGTTATACAGAGTCATAAGCATAAAGCCAGGAGAACGAAAAGTAGCTGCACACATTTAAGGTAAATTCCTACAATAAAATTAAAATTACTCAGATCTCAGTATGAATGTAGATTTAATGTCTTACGTCAAATGAGTTTCTGCTGTCCTTGTTACTAACTCAATATTTGATTTTAAATAGAGGATCTCAAATGGGTAATGATTTAATATTGAATTTATGAAACGAGTTGAATAATGTCCAGCGTTTGCGAGCCTTGGCGAGCAAAAGCGGACATTATTCAACGAGTTTCATAAATTTAGTATTAAATCATTACCCATTTGAGATTCTTTTCATCACATAGTTTTTATTTCAGTGGAAATTATTTAGATAGAAAGAAGAACGAATAATTTCATTCATTCCGACAGACGGTGTACCTTTCATTTGTTGTGCATAAAATATAGTCCCAAATAAAGCTGAACTGGTAAAAGTAGACTGTACCTTTTTTACGAACTATAAATCAAAGAAAAAGTTTCCATCCGAATAAACAGAACATTTTATAACGAAAAAATCATTTTTCAAAACAGAATGATCAATGCGATGTGATGCTGCCACATTGTTTGATACGGTACACAGTAGGCCTAGAGTACATGTTTACCCTAAAATGTCGCTTTCAGAACTAAACTTTACATTGTTGCGATTTTCATGTGAAATAGGATTACTGGATGCAAAAATTCTCACATTTACTGCAATGCTTTTGTGACCGGATATTTGCAGTATTTGATTTAGAACAATAGACTGTACAGAAGACGTAAACAAATTTCTTTTTTAGTCGGATTTGCATCCCATATATACTGCGTAAAGATTCTGTGGTTGGATAAAGTTCTGTGAGTTAGGAGACCCATTTATGTCCAGATTCTTCTGTGAACAGAGGTGAGTTTATTTAATTCTGTAAGTTAACATTTAAGCCACGCTTGTATATACGGTGGATTCTATATCTATGTTACAGATATATCGCCCCCCCCCCCGCCACCCACTATCAAATAAGCAATACCCTTAGTTTTACTTCTTATTGTTGTTCTTATCTTGTAGTTTTGCGCCATTTTTCTTATGATGATATTGTTATACATGACATAACAAACCCCTGTGGGGGTAACAATGCCATATTCAGACAGCCGAGATAATTTTTCCTCAATTTCCTTTCGCGAGTCGAGTTAAAAAATGACCGCCAAAAATGTTATTCAAAACAAAACATTCCAGAAGGCGGGGTTAAAAACGTTTTCCCACGATCCCAGGGAATCAGTAAAAAGGATCGTGCGCAATAATTTCATGGGCTTATTTGGACCAATCAGAATCACATAAAGTGATATTTTAACTTGTGGTAATATCAAAAATATGAAACTGCACTTACTATAGGAAAACTACATCTACTATGTGATAAATAAAAATATCAATTTATTAAAGCTCGTTAAAGCTTCCGACATTCCCTTCATTTGATACGAAAAGATAATACCACGTTGTCAAGGATGTGTCTACCTAATAACCAACGGTCGGTCGCGTCTAATTCAAATTGGCTCTGTTTACATGGTAGGCGGACATCCCTTTCTCCTGTCGTAATAATGTTATGTGAGAAAAGGAGTTCAAACCAGTTAGCCTTGGAATGAACCACACAAAAAAAATGAATTTATCGTTGACTGATCGCTCACACCTTTCGCTGTTTTCAAATCACTCGCTACACTTATTATCTGTATTCAGCTGGCATATGACCAACACATCATCAGTACAAAAACATATCTCGTGCCTCATTCATAACGTGTCCTTTTCTAACAAACTTGACAATTAAGTCGTGTTTGATCCACACAAGCACTGTTAACTAGACGAGAGACTACAATCCACATCAAATACTGCAGTGCTGAGAACAAATACACAAACATTATACACACTCTCTATCACACACACAGATATATATATATATATATATATATATATATATATATATATATATATATATATATATATATATATATCATGTACGCTGCATCAATGATATACCACGAGATATATAAATTATTCATGTAAAGGAACCGAGTGGTATATCATTGATACAGCGTACATACTATACATATATTTTATTTATATCGCATACAAATACATATATTTGCCCTTTGAACGGAGTTAAGATTTACTACAGGCAGCTGTTTATTGACCAAGTGAATGAACTCCTCACATCCACGAGTGTGTCCGCTAAAAGATGTAGTTCTATGCCACTTGTGGCTATTCACAATCGCCTTTTCATATTGATAAGTTGATTGTTTTCTTTTTTTAGTTTCAATTTTTCTTCACATTGATTAAATAAATATAATACACACATTTATGACTTAAATATGCAAGATGGTTTTAATGATGGAAGTAGAGTACTGCAAACACTTGGTTAGCTACGCCATTCACATGAACGCTTACCCATTCAAGTACCTGCACATGGAAATTAATTTAGAATAGAAACTAAGCGAAACAACGAAACAACAAGAGCTAATAAAACATTTAATATATTTACAATTGATGCAACTCATTATTCAGCTTTAGTAACAGTAAAAGCAAGATTTTGCAGTAAGAAAAGATATTGACTATTGTTTTTAATCAAAGGTTTTAATATATTATACCATCAAAACGTACGTGCAAATAATGATCTTCAATGGTCATTTGTTACTTTACAATTTGTTTTGCAATTGATTCAGAAATGTCTCGAACGATTAATATCACAAAAGTATGATATTGTACATAGACGTGTTGAATTTTCCAATAGTCATTATATATAGTCATTGAAATGGTGCAATGAGATTCAGGCGGACCATTAGACTGCAGAAACAAATATGGGCGATTTCAATTGCTTGGTGTGACCAGTTTGGTTCTCCTCACAGAACATGTACCGTCGAAAAACCAGACTGCTATCAACTGGTACATCCTCATTTGGACTGGGTAAAGAGTATCACAGGTATCGATCATTCAGTCAGTCGTTAAGTCAATACAAATATACATTCAATGAATTATGACTCTCAATATGTTATTTTAATGTAATAATCCGAATAAGTCGTCAAAATGTTCACAATGGGATTAAGAAAATTAAAAATGCACCATGATAAACTCTGCTCTTTATGAACAAGGTCACTTTATATCAACATTATAATCGTAGCATTTGCAGAACACACCAGAACTTTAAAATTTTGTTACATTACAACATGTGTTGCTCATATTACTGGTTTTGTTTTTTGTAGAAAACACAGAGCGCTGATTTAAAGTCAAGGATTAGTTTGATTTATTCAGAGTTTTTGAATGATGTTTAGTCGTGAGCTCGAGCTTTACATATCAGTATTTATTTTTGGCTTTCTGAAGCATTTGGAAATTTTTTCCAGATAGTGTCTGAGCATTCGTTGGTGAAAACTTAACTGTGTGGTAATATTATTTATATTTGACAATATTTTTAACTTTTCAACCACATACACAAACAATATAGAGAAAGCAAACCTGAAGGGCACAAACCGGAGCTAAACAGGGACGGGGGCCGTTACAACCGGTCGCATATCTGGAACAATCTGTTAACATCGCTCACCATTCCATCGAGCGATGTTAAGAGTCAGTAGAGATTAAATCAGTTTATTGATGAAGTAGTTAGCGGGAGGACGAAAGTCTCAGGTTAGCTTTCTCTGCATTGTTTGTGTATGTGATTGAAAAGTTAAAAATATTGTTAAATGTGAGTGTCTGAGCATGTGTACTACTAACATTCAATTCTCAGCGAAAGATTTATTAGATTGATCGAATATCATAATTTCAAATATACCTTATTTTAAGTATATAAAAATAACTCTTTTAGTAGTGGTTTAAGTGTATACAGACATGACTTGTCTTTGTATTTGTCGAAACCATTTAAAAAATAAACCTATATTTCATTAAATTCTAATTTTATATGTAAATGTATGATATTTATTAGCATTATTGTGTATCATATATATAAATAAGCCAAAAGTGTAGATCGGGTATATTAATATTGTTAATATAGAACCTTAACGAGAATGATTCAAATTTATAATAGGCGGCAGAGGCTTTACAAGCAAGAGTTTCTCGGAGGATATTCCTCTGGGTTTCGCGAGGGCTTCAGTCGCACATATTCCTCGCTTGCATGTGTAGGAACACCCAAGTTTAAATGATATTTCTGGTACAGTCTGTATGGCTTAACGTAGATGTATAAAAAGGAATTTCATGACTCTTTAATTGTTCTCGTACCTTAAATGTTTTTGTTTAATGTGTATATTATTTGCAACGAATTTAAGGAATTTAGGACCTTGACAAATTAAAAGGAATTCGTATCTTCCTAATACCATTTGTTTTGTTTTTATTCGCAGGATTGGATTTTACTGCTTCTGAACCTAACGAATAAAGGTCTGCCAAAACGGGCAGAGTACATCAACGTTACATTAAAAGCATCCGATGTCGTTACGTTTCTACCAACTGACGCAGCAATAATACTAATAAACGAATTTTAGGATATAAACTTGTGAAATGTTGAAGGATTGCACCTGATGATGTGGGTGTTTAAGCACAAGTTTCCACCAAATCTAAAGTCAATAGAAACGTATTGGTTAATCTGCATTGTTTTGCACTACGTTTTATTTAATAGTTATACCGGGAAAATGACAAACACATTGAAGAATATGTGGGAAGAATCTTTTTTCAATTATTCATAAAATAATAGCTGAACATTTGCTCCTAAATTAATGAAATTTGAACCGAATGAAGGCTAAAAATCGCTTTCTTCGAATATATAAAGAAACTTATATGATGGGAAAGTATGTCTTTTAGTTGGCTTTCTTTGGTATGACACAATCAATGAGTTCTCGATACAAAGTTGCCTAGACCATTTACTAACTTCATGGCTAACAATTGTTTAAGATTTCGTATCCTTTTCAATATCTTTATCACATTCGATCAAATACCATTAATCCGATTATTAAAAATGTATATATTTATTTTTTATGGATAATATGCAAACAAAAAACCAATTCAGAATTCTCAATCGTAGTATTTATACGTCAGTCTTTCTCAGAGACTATGGCACTAAGATGCACACTGGCATTTATTATCCTATAATGTAAAGATCACATCATTTCAGACTGCCAATTAGGCATTTATATATGAAAACTTGACTATCTTATACCGACCTATAACATGCATTGTTTCGATTGATTTTATTTGGGTTGATAGGGGCCGTGTTAACTATAAGCATTTTATCGCTCTATGACCTGATACAAAATCGTTACTCCTTAAATTGAGAGATTATTAAGATGTCAAGTTGGGTGAAAAGAGGACATTCTTGATCATTGCTCTGAGTTATATTAAGCTTGTTTTAAAGCTTTTCTTTCACAGTGGTTCAAAGGTTATATGTGCATCTTCAGATGGATTGACATATATATGGCAGAGCAGCAGGGCAGGTGGACCCTACAACTTTTTTGACTTAACTGTAGAGACCTTATTTTTTGAAATTAAGGGTTCTTACGAAGGTTGAAAAAAAAGTTTTTGTCTTAATAATGAAAACTTCTCTAATTGACCAGATTTTTTTCTGATTTTTTCACAATCTGGTCACTACACGTTTGTCGTCCACCCGCCCTGCTGCTATGAATTAAACAGCAAGTATAGATATTATCAATAATGAGTATTGGAGAACCACACTCAGCTAAATTAACTCGAGAGCGACTAGAAGCAATTAAAAAATATCTACCCGTTCGTGATTCTGTTAAGCAACAACTACAATCGCGTCAGGAGTCTCAGGTGGAATTTACAGAAGGTACAGAAAAATTATTTAAACCGATTGTCGAACCAACGAAGAAAATTGTTACAGCAACTGAGGCAACACAACGAGCTCTTGCAACATTACCTGCTGATATTGCTGGTCGTATTCAAGCTGCTCAACCACCACCACAAGTACCACAAGCAGCTCAACCACAACCACAACCACCAAGAACCAAAATTAAGATAATAGATAAATTAACATCTGAAGGTATTGCTGCTATCAGGGACCCAAACCAATTATTTGATATTGCCGCGTTTGGATATTATGAAAGAAAAAATTATGTAAAACCAGAATATATTAAATCATTAAGCTCTGCCAATTGGATCAAGGATATATATCGCGTCGCTACTGGTATTCCAGAAATCAAATCTAATAAAGATATTGAAAATTTTCATGAATTTGATGAGATTATATATAGATATATAAAAGATACTAAACAAAGTAAAAGATTATCACAATCACCACAATTTGAACTATCACCAATATCATCACCACATCTCAAATTTCCATCACCAGAGCAACCAATACCACGACTGCAACCACTACTACAATAACATAAGATACTACAACAACAACAAGAGAGACAACGACAACGAGAACAACGAAAACAAGAACTACAACAACCACTACAACAACAAGAGCTACAACAACAACAAGAGCTACAACAAGGACAAAAACGAGAAAAAAAAAACGAAGAACGTTAAGAGAATCATTTCGTCGTCTTCTAAGATCACCAAAAGTATCACCGGAACAAGTTGAAGAGGGAGAAGAAAAAGAATTTCAAGATGATCCTGGAGCAACTGGAAGTGGTTTAGGAAGTGGCCTTATTACCTGTCCTAATAACGTTCTTGCTGATGTCGATCGACTAGAAATCCTCACTGGAGGAAAACGAGCTGGTAATAATTCCCCAGAAATCATTAATGAAGCAGCTGATATTTGCAAACGATTATTTACAGGTGGTATCATGGATATTAATGTATATCGGTCTCTCATTAATGAAATCGCCGATGAGTATCATAGTGATTAAGTATGTAATTAGTGATAAAGTCACTTAACAATAATATGATCATACACAATACTCGTGGACCTACCATGGTCAGGGTAATAAACTCTCGATTACCAGTATACAAAAAGGCCTACGGAGATGGATTAGGTGATGTTGTTCAGGGTTTGTTTAGGAGGATAGCCCCCAAAGCAATACCGATTGCAAAGCAGCTAGGAATGAAAGCTATTGATGTTGTTCGTGAAAAGGGTATAGGCGCTGTTGGTAATATTGCTAGCAAAGCATTCTCAGCAATTAAAGATAGACTAGCACGATTAATACGCAGACCACAAGCGGCCCGACCTCAACCTGTAAAATTGGCTAGCACCGAAGTGATGCCCGCAAGTGTAAGTAAAATAATAAATCAAGCCGCTAATCAAAAACTAGCGGAGTTAGCTGATATCCCGATGTCGGAAAAGGAAAAAAATATAACCGCTAGTCTGATAGCAGGAAGTGGTCTTCGAGTTAGACGAAGACAATAATAATAAAGATGTTTAAGCGCATATCTGACCCCGCGTTTGACATGGATGCACCAGTACTCAAAGATGAGTCTGTGAGCGATTATCAGTATTATTCTTACGACGCTCGAATTCCAGATCAGCGTGGGCGAATCGAACTACAGGTTCAGGATACAAGCAGATATTTCCTACCCGCTGAAGCATTTATTGAAGTCGAAGGTGAAATTTTAAATAACGTTAATCCTGCAGCACCAGTAGCATCCGCCGCTAATATTAGTGTTGGTTTTGTTAATAATGGTATTATGGCGTTGTTTGATAGCGCTACATACATGATTGACGGAAAAAATATTGAATCAATCCAGAAAGACGTCGACGTTGCCACGACAATACTAGGTCTTGCGAGATACAGCGATGATTATTCAAGATCAGCTGGTCCATCAATGATGTTTGTGAAAGATACTTCTAATTCTCCAGAGTACCAACAATATGAAATAGGACGACCACAGAATAATGCTAGAAACGCCCCAGCAGACGTACAAGATATGATTATTAATATAGATGTAGATTTCAGCTTAGGATTTAGATCACGTCGAGCAATGTTAAAAGGTGATAGGAGAACATTTTCATGTGCAATTCCACTGTCACATATCTTTGGATTCTGTAGAAATGTTAGAAAAGTCATTTTAGGAGCCAAACATACGGTTGTACTTATACAAAAAGGCAATGATGATGATGCAATATGGCGACCCGCTGGTGATGCTGGTAAAGTAATTCTTACAAAACTTTCCCTGTGGATGCCAGTCATGACTCCAACAATATCTGAAGAAGATCGGTTGCTATCTTTTATGAGTCAAGGTGGTAAATCAACTTTGTCATGGTTAACTATGACCACAGATACTATCCAAAGTGCAATTGATGGTTTATTTACATGGCAGATAGCTTCTCAGCAAGGTGTTTCTGCACCAAGACATATATTTATTGCGTTTCAAGATGTTGCACGAGTAAATAATCAAAATCAAAGTATTATGATATTTGACACACTTGGTGTTTCTGAAGTTTCATTAAGGATAAATGGACATCAAGAACCATCCGAGGATATATTACTGAATTTTGTAAATAATCATGTAGCACGTGCATATCATCGATTAATGTCGTTCATGGGACGTGATCAAAATATTGATACTGGTTTATAAATATCGCAGCTAGATTTTACAACGCTGTATCCGATCTATTATTTTTCTCTAGAACATTTAGATTTAACCAGACAATCTGTTGTAGATATATATTTTCGAGCTCGTGTGACTCGAGGAGTTATTGCAAATTACAGAGCAATAGCCTTTATACTCAGCGATAAATCGATGTTACTCGAAGGTGTTGGTGGACGAATGAGAGTTATTGATGCTCCAGTAGAAAATATGTAAATAAACATATAATTAGATCATCCATAATATTAATAATGTCATATCATCACGTTAGTGTGAGTCTAACTCCTGGTCAGATTAAAAAGCTGCAATCAGCATCAAAAAATAACTATGGAATAAAAATATCGCTAAAGCGAGAATAGATGACCGGTGCAAATAAACTATCATTGACCGGGCGTCAGTTTAAAAACTTCAATGACGCTAAAAAATCAAATAAAGGCGTCAAACTTAATCTTTCTGCGGGCGCCATCAAAGATATTGCTAAATCGGGTGGTATATTTCCACTTCTTGCAGCTATACCAGCTTTAATAGCCGCTGCAGCACCAGCTGTTGCAAAAGCAGCTGCATTAGGTACTATTGGAACAGCTGCTGGAATGGCGTTAAAGAAAGCAACTGGACAAGGAATCAAAAAAAAGGGAAAGGGTCTAAGATTACCAGGGACCCCGTATTCGTGGTACGGAAAGGGTCTAAGACTTCCCGGGACAGTTTACTAATATCATCCATGTCCAATTTTGATTTACTTAATGCTGCTAAGCAATTAAAAATAAAAAATTTCAGAGGTGTTTTTATGCGCGATCAATTACCAAAAAAACCAAACAATATTGAAACTGGTATCATTAATCTCGATAAAAACTCTGGCCCAGGCACGCACTGGGTAGGATATGCAATTGATCCACGTGGAATTATTTATTTCGATTCGTATGGATTAGCACCACCAAAAGAATTTTTAGAGTACGTTACCGGCGATATTCCAATCTGGTATTCAACGCTACCAACACAAAAAATAACTGATCCTCCAATATGTGGTCGTGAAACCCTCGCTGTGCTTGATGCTGTATCAAAATCAACAGCACCACCTCATAAAGTCGTGCACGCGTTCACTACACTACGTCATAACACTTAAACAGATATCAGTAAATATAATGGTAGATATTTATGGAAGATCTACTCGCAAAGATAAGGAGAAGGTCGATTTATCTAAATATGCAACTCTTGATCAGCTCAGAAATGAAATCGATGATTTATTAAATATCACAAGTGTGGATCAAAATGAAGTCGTCGTTTTCAGGACAAACAAGGACGATTAAAAACGAGTAACATACAACTACTAGATGTACTTGTACGAATTCCCAACGCGGTTGTTAATAATATCGTTACTTTCACTGATCAAGGTAAAGTACAGGATTCCAGTAAATCGGTTAACGACTATGTTAAGAAAACTGGTGATGTATTTACCGGTGACATTATTATGTCAGGAAGAAAAATTACATATCTTGGAGATCCAATCGCAGATACAGACGCAGCAACAAAAAATACGTCGATGATCAAGAATCCAAATACGTGTCAGTGCGCGGTGGTATAATGCGTGCATTTCTCGACATGAATAATAATGGTATTAATAATCTCAGAACACCAGAAACAGATTTCGACGCCGCAACGAAGAAATACGTCGACGATAGGGAAATTCCAATAACGACTTCGTTAACGACAATCAATGATGGAATTGCTACATTTAGAACTGATTATTTTAATCATGTACAAACATTTCTAAATTTTCGTAGAAATGTAAACAGAGTTATTAACGAATTTTTTGGAACTCCACCAACTGTTATTATTAATCTCGCTGACATTAACACAAGACTCAACGATATCATTAGTCGTATTCCTAATATTATTCAAAAAAACTAATCTCGTTAAAATTCCACACGGACGAGCTAACAATATCGTGTACACAGTCGCATCAGGAAAAGCAACATGGTCGCAGGAAAATAACACTTTTAAACACACTGCAGAGGTCACTGGTGTATATAGATTATCTGTGTTTAGCAGTGCAAAATTCAGTATATTTACCACATTTCCATGGCGTCATTCAACCGATGATTTTTCTGGAATTGTGTCTATAGTGTTAAACAAAGATGTCGAGGAAACATTTATGCTGATAGCGAATGATAAAAAGTTAACCGCAGCGACTTATTGGTGGTGTATTGAGTTTGTAGCTGAAACTCCTCAATTAATTACATAGATAAGTATAATGAATCAAGAGTTATTTATCGATGTTCAACGTCACAGATACACTCAAGTATGTGAGTGTCAAACCAAACTAAAAAATATCATTGACGATTACACGATAAAGGTAAAAAAATATCGTCGTCGTATGGTTGTTATTGATATAATGGTATACTCGGTTTCTGCTGTTATTGCTGGAACTGGATTATTACTATCAACAATAACGATGACAGCGCCTGCAGTTGTAACAATTATAGTTTCAACGGCAACAACATGTGCAGGTATTTTCAGTATTATTTCTAAGAAAATATCTACGTGTACAAATAATAAACTAAACGAGTACATAATGAAATTGCACACAGCAACAGCCGCATACACTAAATTATGCTCGTATATTTCAGCGTATCTCAGTGATGGTAAAATATCCGATGAAGAGTTCGTAACGATAATGAAAACCTACGATGAAGCATTCATAATCGCTAATGATAATAACGGAAAGATGGAGAATTAAATAATAACGATAATAATAATGTCATCGTTAGAATTACTTCAGCAGATCGTAGCTAATACAACGCCGTCAAAAACTACTATGATATCATTAAGTTCAACCAATCCTGAATTTAGCGTTAATTTTCCAAACGTAATTCCAGCAAAGGAAATAGCATTAGCGCAATTACGAGTTTATTATAGCTGGCCTAATATTAGATCAAAACCGTTTGGTGGACAACAACCAAATAATTCACTGGTATTTGCGAATAAAAATAAACCAGATGGAACACCTGATTGGCAAGTTGTTGGAATTTCAACGGGCAGTTGTCAAATAGAAAAGATTAATGATGAATTCCAACGCAGAATTAAATCTATCACAGGGAAAGAATCTAAAATAGCGATCACTGCTCATGAACCAACACTATCAGCGGTTATTGAAATAAATTCTCCTGATTACCTCGTAGATATTTATCAAAGTTCGATTAGATCAGTGTTAGGATGGCCTGAAGTCGCACCTGTTTATAATGGAGTTTCAGAACCAACTAAAGATGAGTTGAAAACGAGTGAAGAAAAATTCATTTAAAATCCAGAATATCGAAAAATACGTCCATGGAGTGATATAAGATTTGGATTTCCAAACGACGATAGATATTACTTTACCGATTTTGATGGTAAAAGAATTCCCAAGATGACTAGATCATTAATTGTTTTATACACTAAGCTAGGGGTGCGGAGTCGATATATTGTTGATGAAGAATATTTAAAAGAATTTTTAGATACTCTTAAGCCTGAATACGATAAAACGTTTAATGATTTAAGAAATTTACTTATTTCATTATCACAACATTACAACGATAACGTAAAGCAGCAAATAATCGAGTCAATAAAACACTTAAATGGAATGTTACTCGATTTGTACATCGCCAATCGAAGTATTATAAACATTGCAACTGAACTCGATGGAGATATTTACGTAGATCAAGAGCGTAAACAGTTATTTCTTGATCATTATAAAATAACAGAAAAAGATTTACAAACACTCATTATACCATATTTAAATAACGCTGAAATGAAGAAATCATTAAATGATCTTATTGAAGAATATTATCCGGGAGTAATTGAATCGTGGAACAAAATAGCCCCACCACCGGATATACTAAAACACAATAACAATCCCTTTGGTGCCTGACGTCATATATCGCCAGGCATTGTAAATATAACATCAGTTATTGCAGTCAATCTGGTATGCGATGTTATTGAAGGTAGCTATCAGGTAGATCTTTCTAAGTCTAGCCAGGCCCAGCAAGGGTACATATTATACAGTTTTAGTCCGTTGGCACCTCCCGGGTGGTTAATTGTATCAGAACCAATTAATCCCGTGTACCTGCGAGTTCATAATCCGTTATTATCAAGGATACACTTTAAACTTACAGACCAAAGCAATCGCATTCTGGACACAAGAAATGAAGAACTAAATATAAACCTGTATGTACGCTCATAGAGCGTTATCATAATACGTTTTTATCATAACAAAAAAAAAATATCCGGATGTCTATAATACTGTATTCTTTGTTTACATAAAATCCGTGCATAATCGAAATCTATTATCTAGAAGGCTGTGGCTGCATATTGATTATTCCATAACGGCTGTGCGTAAAGTTATTTTAAGAACATCCGCTATATAACTAAATCAATATCCTTGGTTACGGCTTACGCATAGACTCAATGTTATACAGAATTATATATATTTTTTGTAAACTAGAAATATAAAATTCCATTTTACACAGAAAAATGTCAGGTTTCAGTCCCTACGGACACGATATATATCGTTTTTCGTTAATTATTTAGTGATCTATCTGTTTTCTGTAAGCATCGCTGTTAGTGAAGTAGTAATTTGTAACAGAGAGGAATAATTTGACTCTAAACTCACGTCAGTTTTATATACCAAGTACGTAGAGTTATTTTTAGCTCTAACGTATTTTGACCTTAACGAACGATAATTCATGCGTGGATTATTTTATTAATTTTGAAAAATTAAAGTAAATTCACGATACATTAGTAATACAAATCCTGTGAGACAGCGCAAATATTTTATATATTACTTAAATTTAACTGTATTATTGATAAGAGAACGATGACCGAAATGGTAAGACGGTTGGACGTAGATCGAAGCTCTACAGACTCTCGCGTGTTCGAGTCTCCAAAAATGCTAAAGATATTATCTTGCATTTGACGACTGATGCTATTGAATTGGGGGAACCCGGAGCATTTCCTCGAAATCCACAACAGACAAAATACACTTTCCTACCATACACCCTTGAGGGGTGTACCTTTTACACTCCCCAGGGTTTTGTATGGGGGGAGAGTGTACAAAATCTGTTGGACGTAGACAAGATTCCCCCGTCATCACCATTTGTATATATTTCATGTTCATAGAATCATATGTCATTAGGATAAGTTTATATTTGTGTCGTCCAAAAATCAAAATCAAAATAATAAACCATCTGTATATATTTCATAACTATATAATATATGCTGTGCTGAAATCAAAATCATAAACCATCTGTATATATTTCATAACCATATATCACACACAAAACAGCTCCCTGACAAAAAAAGTCATGGGAGCTAATATTTCTTTTTTATATTAAATATATAAATATATATATATATAATGAACCATGAAAACATTAATGATATTATCTGTGCTATTAAAAAACTAAAACATAACGGAATAAAAATATCTGATAATCTCGACCCTCAGAAAATTATGTGCGATTTTGAATCACTGCAACAGAGAAAATTTTATAATAAATATACACTACCTTCAAACTACAGATTTATAAAATTAATTTATCAATCTATGCTTGAATCACTAGCTATGGTAAAGGACGATCAGGTAAAGCTATTTGCACCTCTTGCACGTTCGATCGAAAATATTAAATCCGAACTATCTCACGAGTACGAAAGAAAAAAGATCGTGGATAATCGTGTAATGCAATTAAGAAAGATTATGCTATCTGATTCTGTCAAAAATGATAATGACGCTGAGAGCAGCGATGGTGAAGGTGGACCCTTGACTGTAATTATGGCTAAACAAAAACCTTGGCAAAATTGACAGTAGAACTATCTGTTTTTCGTTAGAAAGACAGAGTTAGATATATTCAAATACTATCCGCTGATCGTATTTGAATGAAAATGCAGATCTAATAATATTATTTGCGACAAATTGTACCGATTGTGGATGTATGCTAAAATGTTTTGCAGCCGCATTAATTGATGGGAAAGTTATTTCTTGTCCTGTCTGTATATTCATGGATATAACTGACCTCGGGATCTTGGGATATTTTCCAGTATTTCCACGTGCAGCATTCTGACTAGGTGTAATAGCTTGCAAGTTAGATAACCGATTATTCTGGGGATCTCCATCAATATGATCAACTGTAAGTCCATCTTTGATCAATCCAAAATGACATTCAAATATGAATTTATGTGAGTAATAATGTTTATTTTTCCCAGCACGAAATCTAAAATAACCAGTATTACTAATACTGGTTTTTTCAATCTACAATGTCTGATTACACCATCTCGGGATGCTTCATAATTTTTTATTATAGGATGTTTCACAAATTCGTTTTGCTCCATTTATATATATAATATTATTTGTCTAAATCATTGTTTTGAAATCTAACCAGATAATCTTCTACGGTTTGTATAGGAGATTTACCTGATGATGTATTATTTTTTTTGTCATAATATCGTTTTAGTTCTCTGTATTTTTTTCCGCCACATTTTAGACACAATTGAGTTTTTCCTCTGACTCCAACACCACATTGGATACACGGTATTGGTCCTGTACTTCCATTTTTGATACTTTGTGCATGATTTCCGCAGTATTTGTTCACACACGATTTATTACAAGTAGAAGTATATCCAATTTTGAGCCAAGCACATTTGTTTTTTTGTTTCAAGCATTATATATATACTAAAATTTTAATTTAAATATTTGTTTTAATTATATGGAGGAATTATCCGTTATTGAACCTAAAAGAGCTAGATTCGATCTTGACAGACTATCAGAATATAAATTTAGTACTTTGATGCAAGATCTGGCATTAACGGATGAGGATGTAACCGAACGTATTCGTGAAGCAAAAAATGAATTTCGTAATAGTGGCGCTGCTCATGTATGGTCAACATTCAGAGTTGGAAATGTTACTAATATGATGAATGACAAACGGGGAAAAGTAATTATTAATCACCTTGATGATCAAAAATATTTTATTTTAATAAAATTTATTGTAAATACAGAAGAAGATATTTGGATTATTCGTGATAAGCGTGATCCAGTACGTATACAGTCAGGAAATAATATTGTTCTTTTAAGTAATAAATCTAAGCCCGGAATACTAACCGGTGTTGACAAATTATATTATGAACGTGCATATCCAGTTACTGCAGTTGTATATGCAATATATCCGCTTAATAATAAACCTGACGTCGGGGATCTAAAACCTATGAGATTGTCAGAGTCAAGAATAAACTGTGTAGCTGAACGAGTTACAGAACATTTCATAAACGCGATACGTGGTAATGGTTTAACAGATTTACGTCGTAAAAAAATAAATGACTGGGCAGAGTCCGTTAAAGATACCGGAGAGTCTATCAAAGATGTCGCTGAGCTAGAAAAAAAATTAAGATTTCCAATAACAGTAAAAACATTAACCGGAGAGATTTTGTACAAACCAAAATATATAAAAAATGGAACTCCGATAGATATTATTGATCATAACGCGCACGCATGGACTGCTGCAGTAACAATATTTCCACGAGATAGAACGGTTAAATTTTATGACGGTGATATCTTTGATTTTATCAAGAATATTAGTAAAACCGATCCTGTTTCTGTTTGGTTATTTCAGAGTTCGGAATATAATCATTATGATCAATTTGTACGACCTAATGGTGATATTTATCGTACAGAATCTCTCCATGAGGAAATGGAACATCTTGCAGCGCTGAAATATACCTCTGATGATGTCATAGTTAGACAATTATTGAATAACTGTTTTACTGTTCCGTCAGTCGCTGCTCATTTCGCTCAGGAGAAAAATTCATGGAAAACGACACGATCGGAATTTCTTGAAGATGTCAAGAAAAGTTGTATAGAATATGGGCACGGTGGATTATGGAACACCAAATACGATTACAATGATGTTATCTCGGTTGATATGGTAGCGTGTTATCCTGGGAGTTTTCTTGGATATGGAGTATGTTCTAAATAATTTAAGAGATTCGGACATCCTACACATGACATGACCAGGGTTGCGATAAACGGACCCTCACGTAGAATCATTCGAGTTTAGAGAAGATCTCCATGCGATTATTTATATTTGGTTTGGAAAACATTTTTCAGAGCGATGTTGGGTTCCGATAGTACTATTGCGATATATGCTTGATGTTGGATTTTTAATATCGTTGAGAGTAACTGAAGCGATTGTATCGTATAATTCACAGAAGCAAGTTTGGTTACCAGAACCGGATAGATTTAATATCGATGATACCAGGAAAGAATTCCCTGATATTGATGAAGATCATATTATTAAAATAAATAAATGCAGGAACGAGCATGATGAAAAATTTGCAAAGGATCTCGGTAGAAAAATAATCGGTAAATTTACTCAAGGTGGTTCATACGATTATAAACGAACGTGTACAAGATTGATTATGGACGATGCTGAACTCGATTTTATAATCGCTGATACGATGGAGAAAAACACATTTATAAACAGATGTAATGCTTATTTATCAGATGGAACAAAACTAGGTACCATTGTGAGCTATACTGATGGCGAGTCACCGCAGTTTACTCATTTAAGATCTTCGATGTTAGCGTACGTTTCGATAAACCTACTATCGATAATAAATAAATTTCCTCGTTACGCTGTCAGAGTCGCTACGGATTCATTTTATATACACAAAAAATATAAAGATTTATTAAAACTCGGTAATGGTGAATGGGGAACATGGAGGATAAAACAAGAAAATATACTTAGTTATTCTGAATCTGCCGATGTTGAAATTGCGGAGACATATTACAAAAATAATAATCAAATATCAAAATCATCTGCACCATCTGTGTACGATCCTATATCTAGGTATAAGACCGTTTATCTTAATGGGTGTGGTGGTTCAGGTAAAACAACTCGTGCGATTAATTTATTTATAAATAATACATCAGATATAATTGTTTTAACGCCTACACATAAACTCGCCAGAGAGATAAAAGAGCGAGGAGTAAAATCGTGTACTTATCATAGTTTTTTTAGATGGTGTGGAGACACATGGACTCCTGAACGAATGGGTGAGAAATATATACCTAAATATATTATATGGGACGAGATATGCACGGCGTCGTTAGAAACACTAAAAACATTTCTTGAATAGTTGTTATTGAAGAATACTGCTGTGATTATGTGTGGCGATAATGGTCAACCACCACCCTTTGTTGGACAGTCTCCACATGAATGGCTGAAGAATAATGTAGATTATTATGAAGAAATAAATGATGACCATAGAGCTATTGATGAACCGCTGAAGGAATTTAAAAGGTAAATCAGACTTCAGCCAGACAGAGTACAATGTGAGATAATGCGAGGAGTAATTCGAGACTTCTATGAATAATTTTCTAAATTTATGGAATCCCGCTGATTTAATAGTTGCAAGTAGAAAGATAGTTCGTGATGAACTACAGGATAAATTATTTACGTTACATAAAGAAAAGTTTTCAGATCTACCGGTACCATTATGTTATCGCCCCTCAGATACTCGACGACAGAATATTGATGTTGAAATTCCTGGTCGTGAAATACAGAATCTTCTCTTGAATGATATTATTTTAGTCGATATTAATGTCGTTGAGAATGCGCTGAGTATGAATAAATCACCGTGGACGTTAGGATATGCTATAACTATTCACTCATCACAGGGGTTAACTATTTCTGATACAAATATCTGGATTATAGATGATCGGATTGAATGGTCGAATTTAGTCTATCTCGCAGTTTCTAGGGTCAGAAGAATATATCAACTACATAGGGTTATTATGAATTTTATAGAAAATAATGATCAAACTGTTAATAATGACGTAATAAGAAAAAAACTATCTGGTTATAAGCAGTGTGACCAAAAAAAATAATCGTGACTTTGATATTGATACTGAATTTATTATAAAACTAAAACAACTACAGAATAATAATTGTGCAAGCTGTAACTGTAATATGTCATGGCAGTATTCGAATAATAATCCAAGACAATTTACCGTAGACAGAATTAATAGTGATCTTGGTCATACACGTGAAAATGTGATGCTGACCTGTCTTGAATGTAATCGACGCCGGGGCGCTAATTTACATAAGTGAGCTTGGTGGTAATTGCGTATCTGCAGGAATTATTTGCAATTTTTGCACGTACAAATCCACGTTGACGGGCTGTAGAATCTAGTCTGTAGATTGGAGGTCTACCAGTGGATCTTACCACGCTAGAAATTTTATGTGTAGTCACGCTCCAGATAGGATCGGTTGCTCTTTTTTTACCACCTTCAAGTTCGCCAGGTTCATATAAATATCTAACTGTAACATTACCTAATACTGGTTGAGAGAAAGATTCACGTCGTATTGGTATATATATATTTTTGATCGCATTAGAAGGTTTCATGGAAGTTGCACGAGTAATTTCATTATTCAACGCAGCTATCACACTCGGTAATCTTGCAACCCATTCACGAGATCTATCTTTGAGGTCAGTAGATATTTCCTTTGCATATTGGTATCCAAATAACCGCTCAGCAAGTGTTCGATTAAATCGTTCAATGATTGCCTGATCACGATGAATTTCAGTATGTCCTCGTCTGATTTTAAACTTTATGTTTCTTCATCAACGATGATACTACTCCAAGAAATTCTTTACCAGGATCAACTTGTAATAACCGTGGCCATCGTAGACCACCACGTTGATAAATGCGCTCAAACGCAGATGCAACCTCAGATGCTGTCTTTGTTGATAATGGCTCCGCTTCTTTGTATCTACTCGCAACATCAACGACAGTTAACGCATATCTATACGTGTATTGACGTCTACGTGTTTTAATGGTATCGTGTGGTAAAAATAAAATATCTGCTTGATGAACTTCATTAGGAACACTAACATCAAAATGCGCGTAATGAATTTTTTTAGGTGGACTTAGGAAGATTTGCCATATTGCCTGTCGTGCTAACCATGATGCAGCGACATCACGTGAAACTTTTGCTGCTTCGGCGAGTTTACTAATCGCTGCCTTACCTCTCCAAAATCCTCTCGGGGAATAATAAATAGATTCCATTATGATAGTTATATAATTAATTGCCAGCCCCTAGCACTAGTTTACCTTTCATAGCAGTTTTTACTAGAAAACTAGCGAGAGATTCTCTGAGAGATTTATTAGGTATAGAATTTAATGCGTGAATCAATTTCACATCTGCGAGATGTCGTTGCTGCAAATCTTTACTTTTATAAGCAACATCATGAATGTGACATGCTTGATCAATCTTATTTACTGGATACTCTCCGGGTTTTGGCTGATCTTGGTTATCGAGTCTGATATCGAGACGAGTTCCAGGACTACAATAATTATATCCGGGTAAATGTTTCTCACCGGGGTATTTAGCCCATGGAGTTCCTGGTAATTTTCCTAACGAAGCAGCAATATCCCCCCCACCTGTCTTTGATGAAATAAATTTATATTTCTTGGTGCCACATTTCACACACTTACCTGTAAGTGCGCGTCTTTTATTTTTTGTTGTTATTGTCGTTAATTCAGTAGTATGTGTAGGTGCTCTGCATCGAACACAATATAGACTCATATTATTAATTATATGGATATAATTGACTTTTCTGCGACACGAAAACAAGAACCAGTAAAGCACCATCCAGCGCTTCCGAATTCCATCAGAATGATTATAATAGGTCCGTCCGGAAGTGGATAAACGCAATTATTACTTAATCTAATAATGAGATGGCTCAAGTGGGATAAATTGTATTTAGTAGCGCCATCTGTAGATGATCAGCGATGTTACGAAGTACTTAAAGATTTTAATGAAAATGCAAAATTGTTGCATGAAGACAGTGAAGTCATAGATTTTATTACTGATATTGATGAAGCGCCATCCGTAGATGATCTGGATGGATTCATTAATAATTTAGTAGTGTATGATGATGTTATGCTGGACAAACAATCAAATCCAGCTAGAACATTTTCACGAGGCCGTCACAAAAACACAGACGTGATTTATGTTACCCAGAGATATACACAAATTCCAAAAGTAATCAGAGACAACTGCAATATTTTGGTTGTGTTCAACGGAAAATATTTATTATACTTGGTGTTCTGGGGACATGGACATGAACAAATTTAAAAATTTCTTTTCAAAAGCACAAGCTGCTCCCTTTGGTTTTGTAACAATAAATTTACATGATCCTAGGTCAAGATATCGTAACGGACTTGATACAATTTTTGGATAAAAACCATAGCAGCAGGGCAGGTGGACGACATACGCGTAGTGACCAGATTGTGAAAAAATCAGAAAAAAATCTGGTCAATTAGAGAAGTTTTCATTATTAAGGCAAAAACTTTTTTTTCAACCTTCGTAAGAACCCTTAATTTCAAAAAAATAAGGTCTCTACAGTTAAGCCAAAAAAGTTGTAGGGTATACCTGCCCTGCTGGCAGAAAGGACACTTAGAAAAGTATATGTATTTATCCCTTGCGCCAATCAAATTATAACTATTTTTCCATTGACATCATTGATGCTCATATTGCAAAGCGCACCCAAATATAATGCATATGGGGAGCGACAAACAAAAGGATATTTCCCATGTGTTAACATGATAGGGAATTCCATCATCGTCCTGGCAGAAATCTGTGCCTTTGCTAGATCTTTCCCTACCCACATACACTTGATTAACGACGTATCAAGTAAATGTTTGTGATATGCATATACACAAACATGTGTATGTTTGTATGTATGTATGTATATATATATATATCTAGAGAGAGAGAGAGAGAGAGAGAGAGAGAGAGAGAGAGAGAGAGAGAGAGTTCCTTTAGGTGGTATATGGGTCATTTCATATCTTTTTTAAAAGGGATGTGAGCATCTGACGGTTTTATGGGGGTTTTATGGGATTATAAAACGATGTTGCTTTAAACGACTTGGCTAACTGTGATTTTAATTTTTATCACCTTAACTCCGTATGCCCACTAACTTCTTTGCAAATATGCAGTTATCTCCCGTGGACCAAGCGAGGTATTTTTGATAAAGATCAATGATCATGCGTGATTCAATTATTTCTTCGTTCGTAACATGGCGGGTGTTATCGTTCGATTGATACGATGGTTACGCAAAGTTCAGAGGAGATTCGATTGGTTTTGGCGCAAAAACATTTGGAACGTCCTCAGCTCTTTCCGTGAGACCTTAAAGTTGTGAAAAGGCGCAAAAGGATGCTACTTCATGTCGTTGGTAAGTAATCAAATTTATTTTAATGTAGGCTGTATATTTGAAAAATGACGCAGTATGTAAATACTAGAGATGTTCGAATTTGGGTTGAAAGGTGTAGCTAGCTCTTATAAATAATTCTGAAGAATATAACAGGTATCTTGAGCAATAATGTAGCCTGGAACGCTGTATTATCGCGGTACTTAATGTTCTTATTAGTACATATTAAAACTGTTTTGCTATTGTTACTTACTTATAATTTGTAAAGTTTGAATGACTTTCCCTCTTTTTATTCCTATAAATAATCTTTGTCAAACGAAACGCTTAAATGTAAATAAAACAGTATACGGTGGCTCACCCAGATTAACGTACCATGAGGGAACAACTATATCTTATCGCGGTATTTGCCCAACTTAGGTATGGTAGCACGCGGGTATTATAATGAAAATAAAATACGTCTTACCTATGAGAAGAAATGCCCACGCTTGTACTGGTTCAGTATTTCCACAATAAACGAAATGATCCAATGATAAAATCGAAGACAAATGTAATTCAAGTGTAAATCCATGCAGAATCCATGAATCCATGAATAACAACATTACAAATTAAAAGCAACTATTATTTAACTTTATATGAATTTTAAATGCAATGTGATCAAAGAAATGGAAATATATAACTACTAATATTAATACTATTATTAAAATATTACAGATTTAAAGAAAGTTTAACTGTTATTATGTTCTTATTTTCGTATGAGAAGTGTGATCATAAGCAACATTTTGCAAATTTTGGTCCATATTGGCTACCTTGAAATTAAATTGCAACCTTGACCTTTTAAGGACATGTATGTCACCATCAGTATATGACCAATAATCATCAAACGTCAGACGATTCAGGTATAGCAAGTTCGACTGGAGTTTTTTATATGATGATCATTGTAATTGCATGTGTTTTACAAAAACGTGATGTTCATTCTTTTTCATCGTAAACGTATTAAAAAATGTTGACATTTTAGAGGAAATTGTGGTGTAAGATATTTACGTCCATACTGGCTACATCTTTACATCTGTAAACAACCGCTAGACGGAGTGTGTACAAAATTATTCAGAAAATCCCATTTGCCGCGATAATATAGAGCCCGCGATAATACAGCGTTGGAGTATACTTCAATGTCGTCGTATGCTATGTTTATAGGTTACTTTAATTGGTTCACAGGGCCTCGGGTGGTAGGGTGTTGTAAGGCTCTTACCTTTACAGATTACTCACACGTCATCGCATCGATGTGCGATATTTGACTCTCGGCTCAACTGACGTGGTTCGTGAGAAAGCTTGTTAGAAGTGACCAGTTGGTAGTTGGTTCTTGCCAGTTTATTCCTCCAATTATGCTGGCCATGATGCATAGTCTTATCATGTGCTGAAGAATGATGTTAAAACTAGATATTCCAAGCACTTTTAGGATATCAGCATATACAATTAAAAGCACTAAGCTGTTGTTACCATCCTTAAGACCCTAATATGAAAATAAAATGTAGCAGCAGGGAGGGTGGACCCTACAACTTTCTTGGCTTAATTATATAGACCTTATTTTTGAAATTAAGGGTTCCTACGAAAGGCTGTAAAACAAAAGTTTTTGTCTTAATAATGAAAACTTCTCTAATTGACCAAATTTTTTCTGATTTTTTTCACGTACTGGTCACTTAATTTTTTGTCGTCCACCCTTCCTGCTGCTATGGTTTTTATCCAAAAAATTATATCAAGTCCGTTACGATATCTTGACCTAGGATCATGTAAATTTATCGTTACAAAACCAAAGGGAGCAGCTTGTGCTTTTGAAAAGAAATTTTTAAATTTATTCATGTCCATGTCCCCAGAACACCAAGTATAATAAATATTTTGCAACGTATGATTATCAACTCCGTTGAACACAACTAAAATGTTACAGTTGTCTCTGATTACTTTTGGAATTTGTGTATAACGCTGTGTAACATAAATCACGTCTGTGTTTTTGTGTCTACCTCGTGAAAATATTCTAGCTGGATTGGATTGTTTGTCCAGCATAACATCATCATACACTACTAAATTATTAATGAATCCATCTAGGTCATCTATGGATGGCACTTCATCAGTATCAGTAATAAAGTCTATGACATTGTCTTCATGCAACAATTTTGCGTTTTCATTAAAATCTTTAAGTACTTCATAACATCGCTGATCATCTACAGATGGTGCTACTAAATATAATTTATCCCACTTCAGCCGTCGCATTATTAGATTAAGCAATAATTGCGTCTTCCCACTTCCAGATGGGCCTATTATAATCATTCTGATAGAATTCGGAAGTGCTGGATGGTGCTTTATTGGTTCTTGTTTTCGTGTCGCAGAAAAGTCAATTATATCCATATAATTAATAATATGAGTCAATATTGTGTTCGATGCAGAGCACCTACCGATACTACTGAATTAACGACAATAACAACAAAAAATAAAAGACGTGCACTTACAGGCAGGTGTGTGAAATGTGGCACCAAGAAATATAAATTTATTCCAACAAAGACAGGTGGGGGTGATATCGCTGCTTCGTTAGGAAAATTACCAGGAACTCCATGGGCTAAATACCCTGGTGAGAAACATTTACCGGGATATAATTATTGTGGTCCAGGAACTCGTCTTGATATCCGACTTGATGATCAAGATCAACCAAAACCAGGAGAGTATCCAGTAAATAAGATTGATCAAGCGTGTTACGTTCATGATGTCGCGTATAAAAGTAAGGATTTGCAACACCAACATCTCGCAGATGTGAAATTGATTCACGCATTAAATTCTATACCTAATAAATCTCTCAGAGAAAAATTAGCTAGTTTTCTAGTAAAAACTGCTATGAAAGGTAAACTAGTGCTAGTGGCTGGCAATTAATTATATAACTATCATAATGGAATCTGTTTATTATTCCCCGAGAGGATTCTGGAGGGGTAAAGCAGCGATTAGTAAACTCGCCGAAGCAGCAAAAGTTTCACGTAATGTCGCTGCATCATGGTTAGCACGACAGGCAATATGGCAAATCTTCCTAAGTCCACCTAAAAGAATTCATTACGCGCATTTTGATGTTAGTGTCCCAAACGAAGTTCATCAAGCAGATATTTTGTTTTTACCACACGATACTATTAAAACACGTGGACGAAAATCACGCACGTACAAATACGCATTGACTGTTGTTGACGTTGCGAGTAGATATAAAGAAGCGGAGCCGTTATCAACAAAAACAGCATCTGAAGTTGCATCTGCGTTTGAGCACATTTATCAACGTGGTGGTCTACGATGGCCACGGTTATTACAAGTTGATCCTGGTAAAGAATTTCTTGGAGTAGTGTCATCGTTGATGAAGAAACGTAACGTTAAAATCAGACGAGGACATACTGAAATTCATCGTGATCAGGCAATCGTTGAACGATTTAATAGAACACTTGCCGAGCGGTTATTCGGATACCAATATGCAAAGGAAATATCTACTGACTTCAAAGATATATCTCGTGAATGGGTTGCAAGATTACCGAGTGTGATAGCTGCGTTGAATAATGAAATTACTCGTGCAACTTCCATGAAACCTTCTAATGCGATCAAAAAAATATATATACCCAATGGCTACGGACGACATGAATCTTTCTCTCAACCAGTATCAGGAAATGTTACAGTTAGATATTTATATGAACCTGGCGAACTTGAAGGCGGTAAAAAAAGAGCAACCGATCCTATCTGGAGTGTGACTACACATAAAATTTCTAGCGTAGTTAGATCCACTGGAAGACCTGCCATATACAGACTAGATTCTACTGCCCCTCAGCGTGGATTTGTACGTGAACAATTACAAGTAATTCCTGAGGATACACAATTACCACCAAGCTCAATTTTGTAAACGTCCAGAGCCTCGACGTCGATTACACTCAAGACAAGTCAGCATTACATTTTCACGAGTATGACCAAGATCACTATTAATTCTGTCTACGGTAAATTGTCTTGGATTATTATTCGAACACTGCCATAACATATTACAGTTGCAACTTGCGCAATGATTATTTTGTAGTTGCTTTAGTGTTATAATAAATTCAATATCAATATCAAAATCACGCTTATTTTTTTGTCACATTGTTTATAACCAGCTAATTTTTTCTTTATTACAACATCGTCATTAGTAATTTCCTCAGTTATCACGTAATCTATAATAACCCTATGTAGTTGAGTTATTCTTCTAACACGAGATACGGCGAGACAGACTAAGTTTGACCATTCGATACGATCATCTACAATCCAGATATTTGTATCAGAGATAGTTAATCCCTGTGACGAATGAATCGTTATAGCGTATCCTAACACCCACGGTGATTTTTCCATGTTCAATGCGCTCTCAATAACATCACAGGCAACCAAAACAATGTCATTCAGTACAAGATTTTGTACTCGGATATTTTCAGCGTCTCCACCTGGTATTTCAACTCCAATATTCTGTCGTCGAGTATCTGCTGGGCGATAGCACAAAGGTACAGGTAACGTTGGAAACTTTTCTTTATGTAACGTAAATAATTTCTTTTGCAGTTCATCACGAACTATCCTTCTACTCGCGACTATCAAATCAGCAGGTCTCCATAAAATCCAAAAATCACTCATATTTGTCTCTGGAATTACTTTACGCATTATCTCACATTGTATTTTATCTGGTTGTAGTCTGATTAATCTTTTAAATTCCTTCAGCGGTTCATCAATAGCTCTATGGTCATCATTTATTTCTTCATAATAATCTACGTTATTCTTTAGCCATTCATGTGGAGACTGTCCAACAAAGGGTGGTGGTTGACCATGACCGCCACACATAATCACAGCAGTATTCTTTGTCAATAACCATTCAAAAAATGTTTTTAGTGTTTCTAACGACACCGTGCATATCTCGTCCCATATAATATATTTAGGTATATATTTTTCACCCATTCGCTCAGGAGTCCACGTGTCTCCGCACCATCTAAAGAAACTGTGATATGTACATGATTTTACTCCTCGTTGCTTTATTTCTCTAGCAAGTTTGTGCGTCGGTGTTAAAACAATCATATCTGATGTATTATTTATAAATAAATTAATTACACGAGTTGTTTTACCTGAACCACCACACCCATTAAGATAAACAGTCTTATGTCTAGATACAGGATCGTACACAGATGGTGCAGATGACTTTGATGTTTGATTATTATTTCTGTAATATGTCTCCACAATTTCAACATCTGCAGATTCAGAATAACTAAGTATATTTTCTTGTTTTATCCTCCACGTCCCCCATTCACCATTACCGAGTTTTAATAAATCCTTATATTTTTATGTACATAAAATGAATCCGTAGCGACTCTGACAGCGTGACGAGGAAATTTATTTATCATCGATAGTAGGTTTATCGAAACATAAGCTAACATCGAAGATCTTAAATGAGTAAATTGTGGTGAGTCGCCATCAAGGTAGCTCACAATGGTACCTAGTTTTGTTCCATCTGATAAATAAGCATTACATCTGTTTATAAACGTATTTTCCTCCGTTGTATCAGCGATTATAAAATCTAGTTCAGCGTCGTCCATAATCAATCTTGTACACGCTCGTTTATAATCGTATGAACCACCTTGAGTAAACTTACCGATTATTTTTCTACCGAGATCCTTTGCAAATTTTTCATCATACTCGTTCCTGCATTTATTTATTTTAATAATATAATCTTCATCAATATCAGGGAATTCTTTCCTGGTATCATCGATATTAAATCTATCCGGTTCTGGTAACCAAACTTGCTTCTGTGAACTATAAGATATAATCGCTTCAGTTACTCTCAACGATATTAAAAATCCAGCATCAAGCATATACCGCAATAGTATTATCGGAACCCAACATTTTTCTGAAAAATGTCTTCCAAACCAAGCATAAGTAATCGGATGGAGACCCTCTCTAAACTCGAATAATTCTACATGAGCAAATCCTGTTAGGTCAACATCTGGTCCTTCCATGGGAAGGGGTCCGTTTATTGCAACCCTGGTCATGTCATGTGTAGGATGTCCGAATCTCTTAAAGTATCTAGAACATTCTCCATATCCAAGAAAACTTCCAGGATAACACGCTACCATATCAACCGAGATAACATCATTGTAATCGTATTTGGTGTTCCATAACCCACCGTGACCATATTCTATACAACTTTTCTTGGAATTCTGATCGTGTCGTTTTCCATGAATTTTTCTCCTGAGCAAAATGGGCAGCAACCGATGGTACGGTAAAACAGTTATTCAGTAATTGTCCAACTATGACATCATCAGAGGTATATTTCAATGCAAGATGTTCCATTTCTTCATGAAGAAATTCTGTACGATAAATATCACCGTTAGGCCGTACAAATTGATCATAATGATTATACTCAGAACTCTGAAATAACCAAACAGAAACAGGATCGGTTTTACTTATATTTCTGATAAAATCAAATATATCACCATCATAAAACTTAACTTTTCTATCTCGTGGAAATATCGTTACAGCAGCAGTCCATGCATGCGCGTTATGATCAACGATTGTTATAGGGTTTCCATTTTTTATATATTTTGGTTCGTATAATATCTCTCCGGTTAGTGTTTTTACTGTTATTGGAAATCTTAATAGCTTTTCTAGTTCAGCAACATCCTTAATAGATGCACCAGCATCTTTAACGGACTCTGCCCATTTGTTTATTTTTTTATGTCTTAAATCAGTTAAACCATTACCACATATCGCATTTGTAAAATGTTCTGTAACTCGTTCAGCTACGCAGTTTATTCTTGATATTTTCATCGGTTTCAGATCCGCAACATTAGGTTTATCATTCAGCGGAGATATTCCATATACAACTGCAGTTGCTGGATAACTTTGTATATAATAGGGTTTATCAATGCCAGTAAGTATTCCGGGCTTAGATTTATTACTTAAAAGAACAATATTACCCCCGGGCTGCACACGGACTGGATCACGCTTATCACGAATAATCCAAATATCTTCTTCTGTCTCTACAATAAATTTTATTAAAATAAAATATTTTTGATTATCAAGGTGATTAATAATTACTTTTCCTCGTTTGTCATTCATCATATTTGTAACATTTCCAACTCTGAATGTTGACCATGCATGAACTGCACCATCGTCACGAAATTCCTTTTTTGCTTCACGAATACGTTCGGTTACATCCTCATCCATTAATGCCAGATCCTGCATCGAAGTACTAAATTTATATTCTGATAGTCTGTCAAGGTCAAATCTAGCAGGGGAGGGTTCAATCGCGGATAATTCCTCCATATTATAATTAGGGCAAGTATATATTTAACTGAACATTAATCTTTTGTATATGATTCAACCAAATCAATGCCACTGGTTAAAAATCGGTTATACGTCTCCGTGTAACAGAACATGCGTGAATGAATACTGTAGTTATCATATGCAATGTGTCAGAAATGGAAGTCTAGGACCAAAACCGTGTATTGTTTGTAGTGCTGGAGTGCGAGGAAAAACTCAATTGTGCGCGCAATGCGGTGGTAAAAAGTACAGAGAGTTGAAACGATATTACGATAAAAAATATAACGCTGACTCTCCTATAAAAACCGAAGATTATTTGGCTAGATTTTCAAAAAACAATGATTTAGACAAATAAATATTATATATATAAATGGAACAAAATGAGTTTGTGTCACATCCAATCCTTACTAATTACGAAGCATCTCGAGAAGGTGTGATTAGAAACTGCAGATTGAAAAAACCAGTAGGTAGTGTTACCAATACTGGTTATCTTAGATTACTGTTAATGGCAAGAAAAAAAATTATTTATCTCATATATTTACCTACGAGTGTTTTTTTGGAATAATCAAGGATGGGTATGTGGTGGATCACATCAATGGTGATAAGCTTGATAATTCGATTTCTAATTTACGAGTTACTACACAGAGTCAAAATTGTAAATCCGGAAACACAGGAAGGTGTAAATTATACAGAAAGAGAGCTATTAAATCTATAAATACAGAAACAGACCAAGAAATAACTTTCCCATCAATGAATGCGGCTGCCAAATACTTTGACATAGCACCACAATCGGTACAATTTGTCGCAGAAAATATACAAAAATCTTCCTTTTCCAAAAGATTTACACAAAAAATAAATTTTCAATACGTTTAGTCTACCGTATTTTTAATATTATTTGATACCTACTGAAACATGGTTGGGATATAATATGAGGTATCCATAGAAGCATATCTATGAGAGATATCTACGTAAATTTTCCCAAGGATTTTGTTTAGCCATAATTACAGTCACTGACTCTGTCAGGGGTCCACCTTCATCGTCGCTGCTCTCAACATTAACAGAATCAGATAGCATAATCTTTCTTAATTGCATTACACGATTATCCACAATCTTTTTTCTTTCGTACTCGTGAGACAGTTTGGATTTAATATTTTCGATCGAACGTGCAAGAGGTGTAAATAGCTTTACCTGATTGTCGTTTACTATAGCTAGTGATTCAAGCATGGATTGATAAATTAATTTTATAAATCTGTAGTTTGAAGATAGTTTATATTTATTATCAAATTTTCTTTGTTGCAGTAATTCAAAATCGCACATAATTTTCTGAGGGTCGAGATTATCAGATATTTTTATTCCGTTATGTTTTAGTTTTTTAATAGCACAGATAATATCATTAATGTTTTCATGGTTCA